>JAVQKC010034100.1:0-12423 GCA_036025475.1 Philypnodon macrostomus
GTTACAAATGCTTTCAGATACTAAGAAATAAAATAATGAATTACGTATTTATTATCAACTTTAGAGGTAGCTTGTTGTTTGTGATCTATTTTGAAATTAGTATTAACTATATAGATTCATAAACATTGAGACAAATATTCATTATTCCATGACTGTAGATCAAATGTTTGTTCTGGCATGAGTCAAAATGTAGGACTGTCCAACATAAAGTACCACCCTGTCATTTGGTCTTGCACCTGATTGTCTTTTTCCGGGCTACCATTCACACCGTTATGAATGCTCACATAGATTTTTCACAATGTTTTTTTTTTCCCCGGGAAGCTCCTTTGCCGATCGTTCCGTACCCGTATCCTATCCGTACCGCAGTCGGTGTGACTCGGGCATACCTTTGATTTTGACAACCTCTGCTCGAACTTCAAATCAAACTGAAGTCCACATAATCCAAACGACTGCAGTCAGCTGTATCACCACATGTCGTCTACTTGTAAAGAAGAAATTTCTCACATCAGGGCTCATCATTGTCTGTCCCAACAGGGGTCCGAAAACTCATCGAGCCCCAGCTGAACTCCACGTGGGCCCTGCCTGTCACATAACCTAACCCCCCTGTCCCCGACCCTTAACCCTATACCGCCCGTCCCTTCGGAGGATACAACCGCTCCGATAACCCTATACAGCACGTCGCTTCGGAGGATACAACCGCTCCAATAACCATATCAATCACCAATCAATGAGGATGCTGCTGTCTATTGTGTTGAGCCATATTGATTGAGCTTCCAGATTCATGTCCAGTGCATAGACACCTTGGACCTTTTTTAGGTCACTAGATAAATAAGAAGAAGATGAATGATTATAGTTCACTGTATCTTTTTTTCCTGTTAAATATTTGAATCATGTCTTTGTTTAAATTCAAATTGTAAAATTGTCATTGTTTATGATCTTATACTTTTTACGGAGCCACCATAATAATAATGTTTTAAAATATGTAGAAGTAAAAATAACTAATAAATCATTGCTAATGTAAACATTTTTCTAAAGCATAGGTGGAGGTAAACAGTGCAGTTTAATCCAGTTTAAAGATCATCAAATTAAATTCATCATCAACGTCAAGTCAATTGTTAAAATACATTTTTAATGAAATTATTATTATTTCAATATTTATATAATAATAATAATAATAATAATAATGCATTAGTTTTATACAGCGCTTTTCTCAAGACGCTTTACATTACATTATTCATTCACTCCACAGTCACACCTCGGGGTAGTAAGCTACTTGTGTAGCCACAGCTGCCCTGGGGCACACTGACCGAGGGGGTGGCTGCCTGTCTGCGCCTACAGCCCTTCCAACCACCACCACCACCAAATTCATTCATTCATTCATAGGCAATGTGGGTTAAGTGTCTTGCCCAGGGACACAACGACAGCGTGTGCTTGGACGGGGAATCGAACCACCGACCCTCTGGTTGAAGGACGAGCGCCTACCCACTGTGCCACTGCCGCCCCCTATTTATTTGCCTTTTTTTATTAATATGAACATTGGCATTGTTACAGTAAAAATTAAAAGCATAAATGAATGTACTGTAGCATGATTCATCGATCTTCCCAGGATAGCAGATCGTCATATCACGATAACAACCTTGTATGGCCATATCACAAAGCCCCCAGCCCCCAAACCCCAGCCCCCACTGCTACTCTGGCCTTAAACAGCACCCTATCCTTGACCTCCTGAGTGATCTGTACAAAAATAATGTGGCAAACTCCTGTGGCAGATTGAACCCTAATCCAGCATAAACGTCCTACTTTGAAGAAGCTCACAGTTCCAATAAAAGTCCATGACAATGCTCTTCTGTAGCGTGATTCCTCTGCATACAAATGGGAAAGACTGACCTGCTTTATAGGACATGTGTCTCATTTACATTCAGAGACAGTACAACTTCAAACAGCTGGATAAAGTGCTCTTAGGACCAGATGATCTGATTTATAGGTGCAGTGTTAGGGAGATCTGTATTAGGGCTGGGAACCTCAGAGTCGATATGATACATGATACACAGCTCACAATACCAATAACAATAATATCTCAATACTGCACAGTTTTTAAAGGAATTAATACAGTTATTAAACCATATTGGATTAAAAAATATATATTATTTATTCAAATATATCTCACAAATAAGTCGACTTTCTCAAAATAAGAAACACAATGCAAGTACTGCCAGATTCAATTTTTGTGAAATATACAAAATATTATAAATTCCGATATACTGATACAGCAGCCTGCAATCTCAATGTACCAAGCAGGAGTAAAATGCCATGATTGTGTACTAGCTTTGTAACAGGAGATTCTGATTTTCTTTTATCAGAGACTATTCGATTCTAATAGTATAATAAACTTAAATGTCTGACAGCCTATTTAGCGATTTGCTTACAAACGTATCTATTTTATGCACTAAGTATTCAGCCCAGCCCAAGCAAAGAGTTCTGGCTTCCACTTTCCACATATCTGATCCAGGCACTATACACATGCTTCTCCCATGTGCTGTAATAGTGTGATACTGGAAGCCTGCCTGTGTCTTACAGTAAAAGCATATGAGGTTAGCTGCTGACATCATTCACCAGAGGGACCAATACGGTTACATAAGAGGCAGACACAGACGAGTGCCCCACAGGGCAGCTCCATACATGATAACATACATGCAGTGGAGTAGGGTTGTGTGCATAGTCCTGGTTTAGTCTAGTTTTAGTACTGGTTTGGGGCTGGTTTAGACCTCATTTAGTCCTTGTTTAGACCTGCATGGGTTAGTTCTGGTTTTGTCCCAATTTAGACCATATTTTTTTTACCTGGTTTAGACTAATTTTAGTCCTGATTTAGACCTTGTTTAGTCCTGGTTTAGTCTAGTTTTAGTACTATTTTAGTCCTCATTTTGACTTTATTTAGTCCTGGTTCAGTCCTTGTTTAGACCCAGATTAGTCTTGGTTTAGTCCTGGTTCAGTCCTTGTTTAGACCCGGATTAGTCTTGGTTTAGTCCCAATTTAGACCTTTTTTTTTACTAGATTTAATCTAGTTTTAATCCTGGTTTAGACTTTGTTTAATCCTGGTTTAGACATGGATGAGCATTGGTTTAGTCTTGGTTTCGACCTTGTCTCGTTTTAGTCCTGATTTAGTCCTTGTTTAGAACTGGTTTAGTCTAGTTTTAGTACTGGTTTGGTGCTGGTTTAGATCTTGTTTGGTCCTGGTTTAGACCTCGTTTAGTCCTGGTTTAGAACTGGTTTACTCCTGGTTTAGAACTGGTTTAGTCCTGGTTTAGAACTGGTTTAGTCATGATTTTGACCTTGTTCTGATGTAGACCTTATTTTGACTTGGTTTAGTCTTGTTTTCAGTCCTGGTTTAGACCTTACTTAGACCTGGTTAAGTTCTAGGTTTAGGACTGTTTTACTCATGGATCCTCCATTGGGCCCCAGCAGCACTGCCTGATGCTACGCCCCAGCATTAACACTATATCACACATAATGGCAAATCCTGAATATTGAAGTCAGACGCATTGCTGAGTATATATCCGTCGGCAGCTGTGAAATTATTCAACAGTCTATGGCCATCGTCCAAACAGCCAGACGCGTATGGTAAAGGATGATGGTGATGATTATGGTTCAGCATAGATTTCAAACTACTGTGCAACAAGATGGATCGGGATGTGTCATTTCAGGGAAAACACAGTCCTGAACTCTCACACAGTAACACACTGTCTGCACTGAACTTTGGCATCTGATCACAAGAGGACTCAGAGTGTGCCAGTAAAAACACCACGCAGTACTGAGGTCACAGAGATTCCAAAAATGAATGTTTCAAAGGTTTAAAACTCCAGCACTGAATCAGAAATGAACCAGGACTAAACAAGGAATAAACCGAGACTATCCCAGGTCTACAGGGACTAAACCTGGTCCAAGCCACATATAAATTAATTATAAATCAAGATTAAACCAGGGCTAAATAGGGTAACTAAATGGATTCATTGTGAAAGAATTTATGTAAATAATCATTGTTAACTGTTGCTGAGACAAAAGAGCAGTAAATAAGCCAAAACTGTAAAAAAAAAAAAAAAAAAGATAAATTGTGTACTGAAGATGAAAAACTGTAAAAAAAAAAAAAAATACAAATAAAAAAAGCTCTATCCAGACATCCTCAGATGGCATAGTATTAGCTTCGTCTTGTTCAAATGTTATATAAAAAAAACTTTTATATATGCACTTTTCATGTCATTATTGATCAATTAATAAAAAAAAAATAAAAAAAACATTAACAGATGAATCGATTAGCCAAATAATCAAACGAGCACTAGTCTATAGGTCTAAACGAGAGCTAAACCAGGACTAAATCAGGTCACAGCAGGACTAAACAAGTCTAACAAAAGTCTAAATTGAACATCCTTCACCCTCAGCATTTCTCTGCTCATGGCCCTGGCTCCCAATATATAAGGAGAGGTCATTTGTTAAAAGGAAATCTGACAGTTTGGACTTCAGGAGTATCACCTTCAATATATTCCACATTCCACCACAGACCTCCATGCATTTCTGGGCCTCTGTTGTATCTCAAATTATGTCCTTGTGGTTTAACTAAGTCTGGCTTTAGGTTTACCTCAGAACAACTCTGATCTCTGCAAAGCTCAAGATTCAAGGCAAAAATAAACCCATCCATGAATATTATCGTCTGTGTGGTGGAGAGAAAAGCACAAGGCAATAGAGTTCTTCTTCGCTCAGGGTCAAGTCCATTTTTATGGATCCCTATTACACTTACAAAGACACAAAGGACCACTGCACATAATGTTTTGACAAGCTGGTAAGTTAAGTATTATCAAAAAAAGAGACACATATCTGGCTTAAGTGCCGAACAAGCAGCTTCTGAAGGTTATTTATTGACCCTGTTACGAGCTGCTATGTGTATGGCTGTAACTATAGAGTCCTTCTGAGTGAGGGACCCAATTTGAGCTCTGATTTGTTTGATTTTTACCCACTTTTGACGGGAATATAATTCATTTTGTAGATTATTTTGTATTATTTGTCATACCCACATGTATTTTAGATCCCGCTCCCAATATTAAGTTATAATAATCTAACTCGAGGAATCGAAGAAGCTGACTATAATGGTGTCTCTATACAGTACTATTTCGCATTGGTGCCTCGACCCACCATTTGGGAACCACTGCCTTAGATAACTTTACACATCTTTATATCTAGAGAGAGATGCCGTTATCACAAGTACTCAATGTGGCTACAATATTTCCAAAAGTCCAATGTGGCAGTCTTAACATATTTTGGGGTTTTACTGTCCATCATGTCAACTGGCCACTACAGGACACTTTCACTAAAACCAAACAGCAATACCTAAGACTAAGTGCACACAATGGAGCCCATATAATCCCCTTTGTGGCTGCTTCTCCTCTAGCACACATCTTCACTTCACAACACATCTGAGAGAAGATACTATGCCTTCCACATGGTAAATGCAATATAAATGACTGATTGTTCACCATTTTTACGTCACTGTATAAGCACTAGAGCACGTTTACTTGAATCACCGTCATCACAATATCACACTATTTCACACTATATCACACTATATCACACTATATCACACAATATCACACAGCACATAAACAAAGAAAAGTAGCCCAAGTATTCAACAATATACTCTACAGAAAACACGTGAGAAGCGTCTATCGTTAGCCACAACATATTAAAACATATAAAAGTGTATACAAATAAATATAGATTATCTGGACGAGGTGAACAAAGAAGAGAGACCAGACTCAAATAACACTATCCTACAATAGTTTGAGACAGGTTATATTACCGCGTGCGCCCTATTCTCCTCAGAATGCACCACGTGCATGTATTTAACCATGCTCTATTCATACATCTAGCTTATTCATTTTAGTTTTGATTGATCAACAAAAACCTAGATTATTTACATACACATGCATCATGCCCAATCATCCATGTTAACCAAAATATGGCTCAAATGAACGCACAGCGCGCACGTTACGCACATAAAGAGTGCTTACCTGCCAGTCCTGTGTCTCTCTGTCCTGTCTTCGTGGTTTTTATCCCAGTTTGTGCTTATCAAACGCGTCTCTCAGACACAAATCTCGACCTCAGTTCCATGTGCTCGAGACCACGCGCTCAGGGCAGCGCTTGGGATTTTGCGCGTGACGTCACAGCACGACTGGAAAGACGCTCGGAAAATGAGCACAGTATAAATAATGTTACATTTGAAACCACAGTTTATGTAATGTACTGTGCAGAAAACAGAGATCTATTATTGTTACGATGACTTGTAAATGCTAAATGTGCGCAATAGTGTGTCCAAAGCGGCTGATCTAAAACGATAGCCTAATCACTATGGTAACGTGTGCAAGTGTGTCATCAAACACATCTGAATGTGAACTGTGCGCTGTTATGACTTCCATGAACTACACCGGAGCTGACACCAATAGTGCTAGTGAAGCTTGATCATGGAAAAGTCCAGCGTGAGCCAGAGCTGTAACAGGCTGCCTCCCTCAGTATCCAAAGAACTTTAGACGTGACTTATTAGTGTCACCACTAACGTCAATGAACTTTCTCTTCAGGAGTTTGTCATGGTGGCTCAATGCTGCTGGGATTATGGTTTATGCTTACCTTGACCTTTGTTATGGTCCTCATACTGTGTCTATAAGTAATGTGCCCGTCATCACTGTGTCTGTCAGGTTGCTGTTTATGATGAGGTGACATGTGCATGGATTTATACATTATTATAGAACAGGAGACATATTGAAGAAAACATTTTATATTTCAAAAAGTCTAGGAACAAATTAAAAACCAAACACTGGGTCTGAACATCCAGACAAGAGATCCAAAAATACTTTCTTATGAAATATTTAATTATATACAAAACATAAAAATGTATGTTTTAGTTTGGGCCTTAACACAGTGACCCCATTTTTACATTTTATTAATAAAAATAAATTTAAATATGTACTCCAACCATAACTTCAATTGAGGCAGTTTTAACATGAAATCAAACAAGATTCCAAAACTTAATCCGTCTGCATTTGCATGCAACAATAACTGTACACCCGAAGTCTTGAACTTGCATAAAAAACGCAACACCATGAAGTCTGTTGACCTTCACGCCCGACAGGCCTGCAGCTGAGCCAGTCTCTGCTTTAGAAGTTCACTTTTCCTCCTCAGCTGTTCCTTTACTGACGCCAGTCTCTGTTCGTCCGACTGCATGCTGTAGATGCACTCGGTCGCCTTCTTCAGGATCACCACTTTAGCCGCCTTCTCATTGTTGGCCACGTCGGGGATCTCGTCCCGCAGAGCGAAGAAACTGAGCTTGAGCTCGTTCCTCCTCTGCCGCTCCAGTACGTTATGAGTCCTTCTCTTGTCGTAGTCCTCCGTGTCTGACGTGCGTGGACTCAAACACTTGCGGTTGCTGCTGATTTGTTTGAGCACACGGCTGTGGCCACTACTGTTACCACCACTACCGCCGCCCCCGCCCCCTCCACCCACAGTCTCCAGCTTCAGCCTCTTGACGGCCGGCTGCTCGTGCCTCATTGATGGGTGAGCGGCGTAGTTGTGCTGGTGGGTGGAGACGTGGCACCTCTTGAGAACCAGAGGGCTGGGGTGTCTGCTGTCTGTTGGGCTGGGGTCACACCGCTTCACCGCCTGCCTCTTCTCCACCGTCACCACGTCGATCTCCTCCTCCTCCTCTTCCTCTTCCTCCTGGTCCTCCTCATCATCATCAGCATCCTCCTCATCCTCTGCAACAACCAATGACCCGAAAATATCAGAATTCAGCTCAAAATTAAACATCACACCACAGTACTCTTACAAGTCACACCATACTACATACAACATACAACATGGGATGGCTCCAACAGTCAGCATGGGACTCATCACGCCTAGCACCTTCCAGCCAATCCCATTAGAGCATCATTATCACTGAACATCATGGCACTAAGATGCTGTGAAAACCTTGCAAAGAGAATATCACAGAAAAGGGGTGTGTCTGTCTCGTGCACGCTTACCGGAGTCACTACAACTGCTGCTGCTCCCACTGTTTGGCGGCGTGTCTAGTCCTAAATCCTTACTGGGCGATGACACTGGGTTCTGTTTGGGTATTTCAGCGACGGGGTATGGGAACACCACAGAGGGGTCAATGCATTGAGACGCCGCAGTACTTAGATCCTGGAGATAGTTGCTGTTCAACCTCCACGGTGCGCCAACACTGGATGAGCCGTCCCCGGACTCTGCGCACTCTTTCCGGGCGGCGTGAAGCGACGCGAGCCGCTCCGACACAACCTTCTCCAGCTTCGCCGCCGCGGAAAACCCGCTCCACATGCAGTCCTGGATGATGATAGACTTAAGGAAGGTTTGAGAATAGTCCGCGTCGCAGATGATGCTCTGGTTGACCGCGTCGTCGCCAAGGAATTCGGTGACCATCTCCAGCTGATCCGCCGTGGAGGGAAACAGGCTGGATAGTGACGGTCGCCGGCTTGGGGACAGTGGTGGGGTCGGTAATAGCTCAAATTTCTTCCAGATGTCCTCGCTAGGTGCCGGGGGTTGAAGCTGCTGCGGGTAGAAGTCCTCCTCCTCGTTATCGTAGTAGAAATACGGCTGCATTGAGTCGTAATCGTAGTCATAGTTTTTACTCGCCAAACTAGAATTTAGCGGCATGGTGGTTCTCTTCCGTCACTATATCCTTGTTGGAAATCTAAAAAATGTAAAAAAATAAAAAATGTAAAAAAAAAGAGGCGGGTGATTAGATGTTTGTGAAACGCTTGACAGCTCGCATCTCACGCCTGTAATATGTCCGCGTAAGCAGCGTCACATGGCCAGTCCAAAACATCGATCTCGTCTGCACGCCTTGTGCATGCACCGCTTCGGTCTGCAGCAGGTGCTTTTTAGTCTAAAGGGCAACAAAAACGAGCAAGAATGAGGGGTAAACGTCCTTGCATTAAGAGTGGACCGCTATGCTACACGTACGCGAACACGAAACATCTACTCGCGCTAATCTTACCTTTTAAAGCGGTCGGCGAAAGAATACTGCGCTGTCACAAAAAGAGTTTAAAAAAGGGGGAAAGTGGGTAAATCCAGTGAGAGCGTGGCATTAAATCCGTGGCGTGGTGTTGCTGTGAAGCCGTGAGAAAAATGCATGCGTGGAAAAGTTGAAAGCGGTCTGCAGAGGCTCGCCGGTGGTGTGTGGGACTCTGTCTGTCATCAACAGCGTGAGAATCACAGCTGAGCGCTTCAACCAGCTTCATAAAAGGGTCGCTTCACTCTAACTACGCTTAGTGTATCCATCCGCCCTTTCCCGCGAAACAGACGCCGGTGTCACTGGAAATTGTGTACCCCCTGTGTTTTATGGGACTTTCTGTGATTTTAATGTTTTTTAATGAACTTTTTGGATTAAAAAAACAACCCACGCAATAAAATTAAGCGTCTTTTAGCTCGCTGTTTGTTTCAACATGTTGTATGTATGTATTTGCTGAATAGCAATGTTTTCGTGGTCAATTCGCAATGTACGCAAAGTACATTTAAGGACTTTATATGTACCAGCTATGTATGACGACCATTATTGACATAATCTGAATTTTACTCATTCTTGAGTCAGCTCATTTGTACACGGGCTAAAAGAAGAATTTTCTACTGCAATGAGAGAAAGTCACAATTTTAACTGGTTAAACAAAATATTCCATTACACCAACAGCTAACATATAACGGACCCTTTTCAAATTCCTATGTATGTTACTGAAAACATAAAAAATTAAAACATTTACGTCGACTTGTTGTTAAAAATGATCTTTCTTGGCCAATTTTACGATATATTAACAATTTCAAGCGGATCTATTTTCTCAACGCGAGAAGTGGGAGGGGTCATAGTAAAACAGCATTGACTGGAGACATGCGAAAAATATTAATGTAGGTTGTAGAAGTGACAGATCGCTAATTAGGTTGAGTTATTTCACTATTATCGCGCCTAAAATAGAGCAAAACACAAAGCAATACATCAAATCGGGCCCAAGCCATTTGTTTTTCAAATTTGACCTACATCAAAAACGCGAAGTGTGTAAAAGTAAGTGTCTTCTGGCGGCGTTTCATTTTTAATCCAAGGTTGTTTTGATTAGCCTAACCAGAACTAGTTGCATGAATGTAAACAAACTGCGCTTAAAACTATAATATAATGAACCTACAGGTGCAGAAGCTTACCTCAATTTGTGCAGCCCTTGAAGATACTTTGAGACATGCACGTGAGAATTGGTTGGAAGTATTTTTTTTTTTATCAGATCTGTTATTGATTTTTCATGCAACCGATAAGGGCCCCTTCTACGCTATTTATTGGCACCAATTAACTACAGGAAGGAAGCAATTAAAGGCATCATATGAGTGGACTGCTACTGCTGCTGCGGAGGGTGGATGAAGTGCAAACCCTGCTTTGGAGAAAAAAAGGCGTAAAAGACTATATTGAGCAGGCTCTGAGCGCCACCTGTTGGTCATACATTTAAAGGCTGGAAAGCTGCCAGGTAGGTGCAGGGTCACAGCATAGAGGTCAACTCACAAGAACATAAGCTGCAAACAAATAACGCAAACCGGATAATATAGTTTTGGTTGAAAATTGAAAGTTTTACCGCATTTTTAAGGTGTTCATTAAATAGTCTACTGCTCTATTTGATGTTTATTGGCTTAGAAAGTCACCTTATCTAAAATGCAATGAAATTCATGTTTCAGAACTATTACAGTATAAGATTCATTCAAGACCCAGGCAGTAAATGAATGTTTTGATTGAGTCTGTTTTATAATCATGTGTTATGTTGATGATTGTGGTTTGGGCTAGTCTTGAAATGTATGGACTTTTTTATTAGAGCATTGATTGAAGGTCCTTTATTAAATATATATTTATTGTTCTTATGAGACACAGCTTTCATAAAACCACATAACCTAATGGTGCCTAACACTATGGACAATTTAATATCAAATCTCCTCACACGTGCATGTATTTGGGCAGTGGAAAGAAGAGGACCCACAGTAACACGGAGAGGACATGCAGACATCACTAAGAGAGTTTATAGTTGATCATTTCCAAAAGGATCCCACAGTCTCTTTACTGAGAGTCAGGAGCGCTAACTTGAGATGTGAGTATTTTTGATCTTGATGGGAAAGTGTACACTGTAAAACCTGAAGAGTATTATTTATAGAAATATATATAGTATTTTTTTTTATGATTGTATTAAAAAATATTTGCTAATGGTTTATATCCTCTGACAATTTCAGGAGAGTCAATCCTGCTACACACAGAGACCAGTGCTGTGGCTGGTCGGGAGGCTCAGAGAGAGAATTCAAGTTTCTCATTTATCGGCTGAGTCCCCGTCTGAAATCAAAACCTGTCTGTGGGACCGTTATCTACTCACTCTCATCTCTCATTTCCGTCTGTAGGATGCGGTGTTGGGTGATTGTAATCCCGAGTGTAGTGGTATTGGACCCGGATGTACCAAGACTGTCTAAACGTCTGGAGCCACATGGGCAGTATTTCCTCTGATGAGTGAGACAGATCATATGGGGAATGTTTGATTGACATATAATGGGCTGATCTGAAACACAAAACCTGCAGACTAAGGACAATATATAACTATATACTATAATACATGGGAAAATGTAATTAAAAACCAAATATTTTAGTGGTTCTGTCTCCTTTGTGATATGTTTGTACGAGGTGGAAGACAGCAGACAGCATGCACCTCCAGTGTTTCTGTGTGTTCTCTCTGGCTTCCATCCACTGCCAATGATAGTCTCTCTGGGTATGTCACTATGGTTGTACCCCGCCTAAAAGGCACATAGTAGCTGTAACGTACAATTAACAGACACTGGTTTTCTCATATGCTTACATGTCAAATGCGCTCCCCTGGACTCAGTCTACAGTTAAAGCAGGAAGTCTTGAATAAATCCGGAAATCAATAAGTGTTTAGTCCCGATGCTGCCAACTAAGCACTGAGCACAGGCCGGATGCTCCGGAGCTAATTGTGTCATCAATTATTAACAGTGACAAAAGAGATATCGACCCGGACTGAAGACAGAAACATCAGTCACCACAGTTACATGAGCATTCAGATGAGTATGGTTAGTCGTACTTTTGATATTGGGCCTTCATTTATTTATTTTATTTATTTATAACTTCCATTTATATAGCGCTTTTCAAGACACCCAAAGCGCCTCACATATGTTTGTACTATTCATTCACTCTACAGTCACACCTGATGGTGGTAAGCTACTGTTGGAAGCGTGGCTGCCAGTTTGTGCCTACGGCCCCTCCAACATTCATTCATAGGCAATGTGGGTTAAGTGTCTTGCCCAATGACAACAACAATTCACTGCCCTATTACATTAAGCTGAATA
>JAVQKC010034141.1:0-25203 GCA_036025475.1 Philypnodon macrostomus
ATCGATACAGTTCGGCGTCTTTATGGTATGCACCTGTGTGCAAATGTTGAAACTGATCCGGCAATTCGTTTTTGAGTTATCGCGTTCACAGCTAGGATCTGCGGGCGCGGGCGCGGACGCGGACGCGGACGAACACCGACGTGATTCCATAATATCGGCGACACGCTGTTTTCGCCGATATAATAAAACAAAACATATGGCCCAGGGTTCACATGTCATGGCCTGGTAGCTGTTAAAAATATGTACCTTAGCTCTCATAATGGCCCAATGCTTGGCATTTATCAGTTTCACACTCCATAAAATACCCCAAAGTCCCAAACATTATGTTCACTTATTGCCAGCAGTCCAACAGCAGTGGCATTAAAATGGATGGTGAGACCCAAGCCAAACAGTATAAAGCAGAAAGCAATTTCCAAATCCCCCTTTTATTATGGTGCCACCTGTCTCACACACCTCTAAACTTATTGCATTTTGTTGGCACCAGCTCTGACCTTCACATCCACAGAGTTACAGAGGTACCCAGTCAGCACTTTTCAATGTACCTGTTTACTTTGTGTAAGTGTAAGTCTTTAATCATGATTATTCGTGATGAGTTTGATGGCAGTGCCGGTGAGCGCAAATAATGACTGTCTATTAATTAAAGAAATTCTGCCACTGATTTTAGGCTTTCAAACATACTGGATACAACTTGGCAAATTTTCAGGCAATTTAATTAACATTAGTCCAGCTGTAGGAGTGTCATTTGTTATATTTAGAAAAATGTTTTACACAGTACAATCAATTACATTAATTGGAGCAATCATTAAAAAGCAGATCATTTTCAGTGACCATAAGAAAATGCCCTTTTTTTTTTAACCAAAAAACAACATTTACGTGTTTGTGTCTCTCAGGGTAACTCTTGACAAAACTACCTGCAAAACTCACATTCTCAGCAGCATCAGATAACTTCAATCATTAGAAAATAATCTTAACTAAACAAATCATGTGTTCAGATATTAAGTTTTTAAAATATTTTCTTGCTGAATATAAACTGTTCTTATATAAAAGAAAATAGCTGAAACAAAAAAAAGTTATATTATTAACTATTATTAATTATACATTTTATTACGCGTTATTTTCACCACATATTTTTGTGACAAGATTTTTTGATAGTAAGAGGTTAAGAATGATTTAGTTTGAGACTAGCTATAACTAGAATGATTCTCTGTTTAGATTCCACCAGCATTGCCTGATGCCTGATGCCTGACCTCTCATAGCTGCCTGGCTTGGCTGTATAGTCTACTTTTAACCTTCATATAGCCTAGTTAGCTGTATACTCAAGGGGACAATATTCCTGTCTGGTGTGTTTACTTTGTAAATAAATGAAAGCTTTATTGGCTGAAGAGGTCACTCCCATTATCAGAGATTATAACCATCATTCTTTTGATGCTTTGTTGTCCTTTTTTCTTCCATATTGATCAGATATGGCACTCAAGAAGAAGTACTATCATTGACTTAGTGGTTTGTTGCACATGGTAACAAAACAGGTCACCCACTAGTCAGAAAGCTGGCGGTTCGTTCCTTACTTGTCTGGTTATTTTGTCGTAGTGTCTTTGGGCATCCAATTGTATAACTATGTAATTGTGATTGTTGTGGTGCGTTTTGTAGCAGTCAGAGAGACAGTCAGACCCAGGGCAGCTGTGGCCACAGAGGTTGTGTGGATGTGAAGTGAATGAATAAAGCACCTCTGAGTGTTTAGAAAGGTAGTAAATAAATCTAATGTTCATTATTATTTGTGCAATATTACCTTACAAGCCCACTGTGCTTTAAGGGAGTGTGTGCATCTTTTGTGTCTAAGTGTGTGTGTGTGTGTGTGTGTGTGTGTGTGTGTTTTTAGGTCAAGTCCAATTATCTCATCCTCTCGGGGGAGCTGCAGTTGTGTTTTCTTCTGCTGAATCATGACGCTCCACTCAGTCTCTCCACAAGTCTTCTGGGTCACCTCTGTTATCTGTCCAGTCACTTTGTGTTTGGATGAAGCTCGGCTCTCAAACCGACCTAGCCCTTTAACTCCCAAACTCACCCTTTCTCCATAGTTTTTTATACATCTGGTTCAAACCTGATGTGACTTCTCCCAATCAGGGTTCAGGAAAGCATTACATGTGAATGGTACCAGAATAAATATGAAAAACAATAATAATTTTTGGTTTGGTTTACATTTTGACTGTTGGTCAATGTGTCTGTGTATGCTTTGTGTTTTTGGTTATTTTTCTTTACTTAAAATGTGCTAAGAAATCTTCTGTTTTTGAGAACTTTATGTAAATATCATTGATGGAAAATTTGTCAAGTTTTCATTTGTCACTTCAAATGATGAAGAAAATATTTAAGATACAAAGTGGTGATAATGTTTATGATGCTGATTATACCTTGCCCTTCTTGAATAAGGGCTTTTGATGTCTGCTGTATTGTTTGTTGAAGGTGAGGTCGCGAGTCTGGGGCAAGTGTCCCAAAAAGGAAAGGAGTGCTATCTTCGAAAACACTCCTAGTCCACTGTAGAAACACTGCCACATCTGTACCCCTTTACCCCGGTAGGACTGAGTGATAGTCTATATAGGTTGTGTTCATGTTCTAGATATCAATCTTAATATTTGTACAGGTTAGACAATAGTGCTAGTTTTTGGGTTAGTAAAAATAGGTATGGCTTAACACCCTGTCTACACTGGATCAGGTGTAATTGAACAATATGATGTCATTGCCCAGCTCTAGTAAAACCACCTTTTCACTTAGAGGCATGTAGTCATCCCACTGACAGAAAGGACTTTGATTTTATTCTGTCAGTTTTTGTTTCATGCCAATAGACTTAATAATCACAGAGATAACCATAAAACTCACAAAACATCTACAGTTTGACAATTCTTTAGTGCCTGCCTCCACCTATATTGAAACCTATAGGCTTCACATGAACACAACCTATACATGGCACAAGATGAAGTGAAGACCTTACTGTAGCCTATGTGTCTTTTCAATTATATATCTTCTCCAAACAAACCAAACACTTCACCTCCACCATAGAGCGATCAGGACACTAGGCTGGGCTCCCCCTGCAGCCTGTTTGCTCAAAAGCTGGAGGATTTACTGTAATGCCATTGTGTTTGATAGGATTGGCCCTGTCCTGACACTGATGAAGCCTTTGAATCGAGGGTTGGTTGAATTCACAGTTATTACTGCTCCCCTGGAAATCATCCTCCTAGATTGGCATATAAATTAAGCTTCTATATATTGTGAGGCGGGGCAATATGCCAAAAAATATATATATATATTTTTACTTCATTCATAACGTCATTATTTTTATTTTATGGACTTATGAATGAAAAGAGAATGCATTAGCGCAATACTAATATTGTTAGCTAAACGCCATTACAAATACAACTTCAGTAATGCTCTTCAACCAGGCTCTGACATAACCTATGTGTAGCTGAGATGTTACAACTACATTGTTTATTCACTTTAGGATTAGTCTCGTGCTAATTGCTCCATAAGAGATGTCCATGCAGAAACAGCATTTGATACAAAATGGTATATTGCCCAATCCTTTATGCTTACAGATCTACTTTTCATGTTTTAATTATTGTGAGAAAAGACTACTAAGCACAACTAACCTGACATGTGGTAGACTTTTTTTAATATAAAAAACAAACTAGAAAAGCATAAAAACCCAAGGATTAGTGCTCAAGCCAACATCAAGCACTGCATGTCAGCATGTGTGAAAAAAGGGAGAATTTTAATCATTAAAATGGATGAAAATATAATTCACATCCAAAAACCTGCCCTGTGCCTTTTCAAAATGTTTCTGCCTTGAAGCTGCCAGAAGACTTGCAGGGCTGAAGTCCAGCTTTTCTCTGCAGCAGGTGTCCATCCACCTACTTCGCCCTGTCCCATATGCTACAGACTTATGGATCTGTCCGGGAGTGTTTGTACATTGCACGGTTTAAGGCTTATCGGTGAGATTGGACTTGTAGGGCTGTCTACACTGGACTGGGGCAATGTTGTGATACTGTACAGTGATACAGTAAAGCAGATAGTCCCAGGAGCAGACTGCAGGGAGGTCACATAGCCAAGTCTGTATCATAATAATCTCTTCTGGAAGAGTAAAAATATACATGATCATGGGCTTAACATTAACTTTGGCTCACTGGCTATTGCTTATATTTAGCCAATTAGTATCTCCATTAGCTACAATTAAATATGTAAGTTGTACTATATTTGTTCTTTGTTTTTGACGTTGGGCCATCCATTACAGCTAATGGAAACATTTGGTGTCCGCAGTGCAGTGCCCAACGACTTTTCTCCAGATCTTGAGTCACAATCCTGTTTAGAATTAGCTGGAGGTTTAGTTTATTATGCATTTATACCAGGGAAAACCAGAGTACGCAGACACTTAGAACATACAAACTCTACACATAAAGGCCTTTTAGCTGTGCGGTGACAGTGCTAAATACTTTGCCACCATGCTACCTTTTCAGGAGACTACTTTATAGAATAACAACAGCTATTCAGTTAAAATATCCAAAATCTAAAATGGCAGGTTAGAATAAATGTGTTGCTACCCTAAATTGAAATCTTCTAGAAATTTCATCTGGTGTTAATGTTAAGCCCTGGTGCACACAGGCTGTCACTGAAAAACCGATCCCCTTTTCCCTTGCTTTTTTACTGAGTTCTCTTCTTTCACGTTTGCTGCTTGTAAATAGACTTTACAATTTAGTTAGAGCGTCCTCTAACTTCTTGCCATAACATTTCTGATCAGGTAGGTAACAAGCAATACGACTAACTAACTGATCCAATGCCATATTCGCCAAAACTAGCACTGAGTCCTCTCCATCGGGGCAATTATTGAAGGTAGCACTCCTGTCTCTTCCTACTCCTTTCTCAACTTGCCATGACCAGCCTCTTCAACAAAGAGTGCCCTATAAACTTAAAAACACACAATTGTGATGTGTACAATCTAATTTATTGTATTTATTTATGTATTTTTGCCAACTTTGTATAGTGTATAAATATCTATAAATATATGAAAAGACAGTACTGTATAGATTTTAGCTGCCTGGTAAGGTTCATAGTATATACTTGGTAGACTAAAAGAAAAAGCGTAGAGCTGTTCAAAAGCCGAATTGCTTTCTGTAAAACTTGGTGCCACTGGTTTCTATTTTGTATAAAATAAGTTTTGTTTTTGGTCTATTTTTTTTTTTAAAGCCAGTGGAAATCCAAAATTGTGAGTTAATTTTTCCAGTCTGTTTGTTTGTTATGATCAATTTGTTGTTTTTGCTCTTTGACCCGAGACACAGCAAGGTTCTGGCAGCCAGGAGAGTGCATGGGAACGCAGACCGGGACCCTGTTACCGTAGTGACCGTTAGTGTATGTCTGTCAATGGTAGTAACTAGTGAACTCTGTGCAGTGCCTCCCCAACAACCCCCTATCTTCTTCTTCTTCTTCTTCTCTTTGGTGTGAGTTTGTCATGTGACGCTGTGTAAAAATGCAGGACAATTGTGTGGTAGCTGAAGCTGGCAGATGCCCTAGTCCCCTCCTCAATGGCATTACTTTTTGTAATATGTTTATTCAGTTTTGAAAAGAGTTGCACTAAATCTTAAAAGAAAAATCAATGTATTCTAGAGTAATTCTAAAAAAAACTTACAAGGTCAAACCAGGACTGGTCCAGAACTATAGCATAGGGTGAAACCAGTTCTAAACATGGACTAAACCAAGACAGAATCTGGGCTGGGCTGAAACAGGGCTAAAACAGGTCTAAACAAAGATTAAATTAGGGACTAAACCACAACTAAACCCGGTTTGAACATGACTAAACAGAACTAAACCGTGTCTCAACTAGCACAAGACCAGACTCAACCAAGTCTGAACCAGGACAAAACCAGATGTAATGCATTGCAAACCAGGTCTTAACCAAGACTAAATCAATCAAATCACAAATGTATACATTTTAGAGATGTTTTAGTCATTTTATCACATCCTCTTTTTGGTTTGTCAGCATTTCTAAAATCTTGTGTATGGACTTGCTTCTACCTTACGTCATTCTGCTCATGGCTCTGGCCTCACACTGCTTCTTCATTACAGGGCTTCATTTTAATCCTCCACCGAGTATAGATTTCCAATTCCTCTGCTCAATTGTTCATTTACTCTTCCATTCAGCCACTAATACCTCACCACCAGAGTCTAATTTCCCTGTAATCCATGCTTTCTCATCTATCTTCAGTTCTTTGTCCATTAGCAGTCACCACACTACTGTAAAAAGCACCTTGTTTTTCCCAACAGATTTCTGAGATGGATTTAGCACAAAAACAAAAAGCTCTGGAGCCATTTGTGTCTCACTTATACTACTATCATGTTTGACCTCATCAGTTTTCAAGTTCAGAGTCAAGTCTGAGTGACACAAAACAGAAATTAAATCCAGTCCAATTCAACCAAAAAGTCCAGTTCTTATGTTAAAGTGCGAGGCCAAGTCAATTAGAAAATGATCAGTCAAGTCTGAGTCCTAATCAATCAGTCATGTCTAAGTTAAATTGACAGAAAGTCTTGTGTCATGTGGCGGGGATAGGAGCAAGGGGGGAGAACCAAAAATGCAGAACTGCGCGGAGGAAAACTTTAATAAAAAAGGAAACGGCAACAAATGGAATCCAAAAATGGTAACAAAAACTTACTGGAAATGGGGCGCACACACACGACGCACACATTGCACCAACAAAGCACAGGGGAAAATACAGGGAATAAAAACTTGGGACAACGAGACACAGGTGAAACACATCGGGGCGTGGCAGGCAATCAAAAAGGAGGGAAACACAGGAAGGAAAACAGAAACAAGTAGTACCAGAACACAACCAAAATAAAACGGGAAACAACTGATCATGACACTCTGTCCACACGGAAAGGAGTTGAGGCGTATCCACGAAAGTATTTTATCATTTAGGCGTTATGTCCTCATGGATCCAGCATTTTGGGAGCCTGAAAATGATCATTTTTTAAACCGGGTCCCAGAGTGGGAAGATTTCAAAAAGTTGTTTCCGTGTTTACAAGAAATACGCCTCTTTTCTGAAACTGTAACGATGTGGCTCCTCCTCACTCTTATAACCTGCTGTGCTCTGACAATAACAACAAACATGGCACTGCCCAGTGTTTTCGCGGTATCACGGCGCCACCAACGGGCCAAGCATACACACTACAGCGTTTCAGTGGTGCTGCGTGTCTGAGACACGTTTTTGAAACAATACAATTTTTGTCTCCATGTGGACTAAGCCTTAGTTGAGAAACCAAAGTAAAGGCAAATATAGTCGGAATCCACAAGATCAAATCAAGTCACTAGTGATCAATTTACTAGTCAACAGTTTAGAAGAAGTCAGTGTTTGTGAGAACAGGCCAATCTAAATCTGGTTTTATTAAAAAATGACTCAAATCTTAGTCAAGTCTCATATGGTCTCATAAATGACTTGAGTGGACTTCAGTACACCAGCTCTGTTTTCCATTTTGCAAAGTTGTATGCAATTTCTAAACACCAACCCAGAAGGAGAAGGGCATCTGCCATCTGCCAGTGAATAGTGCACAGAAACACAAAGCAGCCATATTTAAGAAGATGAGCACATTGTGTGATTTACTCTATGTTGTGGTGGTTTTAGACGCCACCGATTTTGTAGCAGGTGCAAGAGACAAGCCTTAAAGATAGGACCAACTACAAAATGAAGATGTCGGATTTGTGCTTTTTGTGGTGGACTATTATGACCTTCCCCTTTTCCTCACACCGCTAGATTTATTAACTCAATATTCAAATGTGTTGCTTGGTTGCTCTGTACATATCTGTGTAGTACTTCTGTTGATGTCCTGTATTAGAATAGTAATGGGTTCATACTAGGCTCTCCTCCACAGACGTCCTCTTTCGAAAGGCCTCAAACCAATTCCAAAAACTTCAAAAACATTCCACCTTGTAAAAAACATAAAGATTAGATAACATAACATAAGCTAAAAAGAACAGCAGAGGGACTCAAGCACAGACTTTTTTGCGGGAGCCATGTTAATAATGACTATATTTTGTCTGTGGTTAAGCCTCTCTCTGTGTCACATACAAGGTTACCTGCTCCTTCAGACCTCGCGCTAACTTCACCTGCCACTAGGGGTCACCATTTTGTTTGTGTGACCTCGGTGTCTGGTAAGGGGGGCACAGGTGGTAGAGCCCTAGGAGGCAGCAGACTGACTTGTCCCTGTGACTTGAGCCAAAATGAAGGGAGGATGCCTTGGAGATAAGGCCCAGTAGCACTTGGGTTTTGCGTTCCATGTTTTTGTGCCTCTCCTGTTTTTTGGCCGAGCGGACTGTGATCTTACCAGTTGATTTTCTCGTTCTCTTCCACCCATCAGTGTTACTGAGTGTGTTGGGTGGGCGGAGTCTTGGAGCTGAGCTCTGATTTTGTTCCATATTAAAGAATCATTTTTACAAGAGTCTTTTACTGGTCATTTCAAATGTAAGTTCCTCCTTGTAATGTATTCATTTGTTTGTGGCTGGGATGTGTTTAAGTGCAAAGCTTGACAGCTAGAACATTTCTGACATTGAACCAAGATTTTACTGTTACTTTGTCAACCTTTATGAAGAGAATATTGTGCCACATATGTTCATAATGGTATTCCTGACCCTACTGGTGTCCTGCTGTCTTCAAATTAGTTAAAATTCTAACATTTATTAACTGAATACCTAGAATAACAAACATGTTTTCTAATTACTATCATGATATAATAATGTTGGCTCCTATCTTGAGCTGGAGTTTAGCTTTCAGTTTAAAATTACACTCCCATATACTGTAATTAATCAACAGTCATAATAACTAGACCACATAATGACACCCTCCTGTTTTGTGTCTGCCATAGTTTACTGATAGAGCAGTCATTTGCACTAAGGTTGTTTTTCCTTTGAGAACAATTAAAAATGTATGGTGTAAAGCGTCTGCTATGAGAGACACATTAGTCAGAATGAAGCCCAATGAATCACTGTTCTACATGCTCCACTGTGAAGGCACCATTTGTACTGTTCTAACCGTAACCAGTTGATATTCTGGCCCTAACCCATAACCAGACACAGGGAACAATATCACACCCTAACCGTGACCCTGGCCCTAACCGTAACCAGTTGATATTCTGGCCCTAACCCATAACCAGACACAGGGACCAATATCACACCCTAACCATGGCCCTGACCCTAACCGTAACCAGTTGATATTCTGGCCCTAACCCATAACCAGACACAGGGAACAATATCACACCCTAACCATGACCCTGGACCTAACATGTCTTTAAAACCAATTCAAATCCTGCCAAAATCAAAAATGTCAATGTTGGTGCGGGAACATCAGCAACACGGAGAAATCAGACTAAACCTAAAACAAGTGGACTATGCCAGCTGTCACTGTCTAATGAAGTGGCAGTGATATGTAAGTTCTTGTTTAACTGTTGCACATGGGTTGCTCCACCTTTTGACATTTTGCAGTAGAACATCATAGTCATCATTACAGCTTCTTTGTTTCTTGCAAGATCATCAAATACACTGTTTTCTGTTTAAATGTAATCTCCTTCTCACTGAGCTGCACAATAGCCTGCCTTGAGGGTGTCAAGAGACGTGTGTGTTTTGATTTTTAATGTCTTTATTTTACGCCTGACTGACTGCCCCCCCTCTAGTCTGCTGCCTCCGCTCCTCCTCCTTAGCGTTACATGCATTGAAGCTGACTGAAAAAAAAGATGACAACGCAGTTTAGCCTAAACCATGCGTACCAGATTTGCCTATTAAGTACAGAAGTCAAAAAGGGAACGAATGAGAATGAGATAAGCCTGTGAACAGTGAGGCGCTGAAGCAGAGAGTGCCCCCGAGAACGGTGACACAAAGAAAGGTCTAAAGCTCCTGTGCTGCTCTCAATCTCCAAATATTAATTCTATTCTTTTCGAGACAGACACTGAAGCCGGTTGTATTCTGACTATGGGAGCGACATTGGACCAGCCGGGCTCACGCGGACAAGGGGTCGAGGATTTATCCCTCCCTGGACCGCGACAGACGGCTGCGGGCGAGCCAAGCGCAACGGCTCAACGGGAGACCCTCGCTTGCATCACCTGGGTCTATTTTTAGCTGCGCTGCACCCAGCTTTTGTCTTTTAAGCTCCTCCTGTGTCTCTCAAAGTGTTATCTCAAGAGCAAACTGATGACATGGGTGCATTTTTATATGGTGCAAATGTTCGGTCACTCGACACTTTATTAGGTAGCCTATATTCTGTACCTAATAAAGTGGCGCCAGGTGTGGCTTCCTGCTACTGTAGCCCATGTTTAATTTTTTGCACCTTGTGGGTGATGGTCTTCTGCAAACCTTGATGTAAAGACCAGTAACACTTTATTTTACAATGTGACAAACTGTAATAACATGTAACTACATTGTACCTAACCCTAACCCCAACCCTAACCTTAACCATTCTGTATGTACAATGTAGTTACATGTTATTAGAGTTTGTTACTGTGTATTACATTGTACTTAATGAGGTAGATACAATGTCAGTACAGTCTTTGACCTCTGATATCAATAAGGTATATTCTCTTAGCACTGCTGCTCACTGAATATTGTATCTTTTTCAAAGCATTCTCTGTAAACGTTGAACATGGCTGTAAGTGAAAATCCTACTAGATCAATAGTTTTTTAGAATGGTCCACCTGGCACTAACAACCACACCGTGTTATGTTATTCTGATCGTCAGCAGGTTTGTCATGAACATGGTAGAACAATTTACCTAAATAAGCCACCACATGCTACCAAACCCAATGTGTATACGCATAAACCTGCTGACAAAACGAGGTCTACCTAAAATGGCCCACTGAGTTTATGCTAGACCTACTCGCACTGATTTGTAGTTTTTTGTGTGTGTGTTTTTTTTCACTGACCCCATGAGCAACCATACACGACAAAACTCTGTGTCTTTGCTACTTTTTTATCTATCCTTAAGTACTTTGTGGACCTTTATTTTACAGATCTTGAACTTTTCTTTTAAGGCCACACACAGTTAATGCAGTTAGTGCTCATTGTTGCTGTAGGGTTCTATTCCAAAGCCTTGAATTATCTAGTGTAATCTTTGAGTCTGCTCTAGCTGTATGGTGAATTTATAATTAGAAATGCCAATAAAGCAGACATTGTGCTTAAGAGAAAAGAAGTGGGAAATGAGACTGTCACTTTCGATGAAGCAGGCGTTGCTCGTAGTTATTTTTTGTTGGAGATAATGAACAGTTCCAGACATTGCCGCGACAGCATGTCAAGCAACAGAGACTACAGTGGAACGGCAATTCTGGGCAACAGCTTGGTAAAAAATTGTCAGCGTGGGACAGATGGAGGGAAGATGGAGAAGAGTACAAGGTGAAGATGCAGGTCCAGGAAAATGAGACAAAAAGATGCAATGTGGGAAGTAACAATTAACTAAGAGGTGTGGAAGTGAAGAGAAGAGATGATCTATTGCCAGGTTTGGTAATGGACTGGTTTTATCATACACTCAACCAAATGTGTCTCTGTGGTGGCCTAAGTGCACACCATATATGTGTTGTGAATATACCAAAATATTCCTTATTGGACATAGCATTAAGCAGTCCAGCTAGTAACACTTAATTGGGGCCTATATGAGGAGGAGGTGCACATGGATGTCAATGACTATACCAGATATAAACAAGGACCAGACATGTACTACTAAACCAGATCTAAAACAGGACCAAACCCAATCAAAACCAGGGCTAAACCTGGACAACACTAAGATAATAAAAAACAAATGCTCCTAGTTACAACATTATGCCACTGTGTATAGAAATAATAATAGAGACCTTTTCTGATTTCCTGAATATAGGCGTAAACACGATACTGTAAAGTTCAGGTGGCCGTTAATGTATAGGTGCCCACTATGATGATGCCGTAAAGATGTTTTTCTCCTGCTAACAGCCCTAGACACTATCTCAATCTCAGCTGGACATTTCTATCAAGATGTCATGCAAATTTCAAGCCATCCATCATTTTACATAACCTTAACATTTATTTCTGGGCTGTACTGGAGCCATAATTACTGCAGCACCACACTGCCATCCTGTGGCTGCCAGGAGACACTGTTCACAGATGTGGTGCTGACAGTTTGATACAGGTATGGTTCATTTCGCACAATCTACCTAAAATGTATAAAGGTAGAAGTGGGCGATATGGGGATAAAAATTTATCTGTGCTATTATGTGTTATGACAGTCTGCTAATCTGGGAAGATCATTGAATGTTTCTACAGTGCATTCATTTATGCTGAGCTTCTGCAGTTATTTTTTTAACTGTAACAATGTCGGTGTTCATAATAATACAAAAAATAGAAAACAATTAGCCTTGTATGAAGTGCTGTGATGAACATTAAATTGAATGAACATTAATAGTTAAAGGTTTTCTGTATTCTGTGTAAGACCAAAAATATAAAGGTAACTCAAATTGTGAAACATCTTAATTGTGAACTTGATCTTAATATAATGTATATGATATATGATATAATAATTTTGAGTTGATCTTGTGTGCTAATTTTCTATTCTTTTTTAATTGTCTTTACACTACTGTTCAATCTCCTAGCAACAGACTCCTGTTTACCTATGAACATCTCACTTGACAACAAGGCGAACAAAGTCTGAAGGTATGTAGACGACAGGTAAATAATTTTATGTGAAAGTTACAAATAGCAAGATTATCATTGGACAGTATTGCTCCAAATTGCAGTTATTGTTAAAAGCCAGTATGAGCCCAAAACACTGACAGTTTGTTGGTTTTTATTTGTGGTCATGGCACAGTCCACACGCACATGCCCTCAGGTCTCAGTGTGTCTCAGTGTTGATGTGAGTGAAGTGTTTCATTACAGCAGTCACAGATGGCAGAGCAGAGGACAGTCAGTGTTGGAGAAACAGGCAGCAGTAGGGGCCGGATGACCAGCAGCACTCTGCACACAACCAATCAGCTTTTAAATGGTGAGAACAATATTATCATTCCAGTCATATTTTTAGCAACTATTGTATTGTAAAAACTGGCATTATGCATTGTTTTAGGCAGGTTTGACATAGGGTTGAATAAATAACTTCAATATGTAATTTCATCATCTTACAAATCATCAAGATCAAAAATGAATCCCATTTTTTTGTTCACTTTGCATTTTGTGATGCAACACAATAAATAAACACTTAAGTTAATCATAGATAAGGCATTGTACAGATGGCATTGTGACTGTCTTATATAGACTCAGGCAGGACCTTCCATCCAGGTGAATCAGGCTTCACATCCAACCAGCGTCCCGTCATAGGATATCGTCCTACTTTGGATCTCATTGACAACCCTCAGTTTGGGTAAGTCTCAGGACAAAAGGAAGTACATTCATTCAGTGATAAAAGCGAGATAAATATAGGCCATTTATTGCTGTCACTGCAGCTGTGTTATCCATAGACATGTGTAAAAGGGGGAACAAATCGTATTTTATACACATAACAGGTGTCAAATTATTCCACTAAATCACCCTCAGCAGATGGGTCTTTGTTGATATTTCTACCTCAATATTAACATGAAGACAATATCTAATCTAACACATCCAGAAATACTCACTGGCCACTTTAGACCCACTCATGAGCGGAAATATCTTAAAAGCCTTTCATATCGCATCAAGCTAATGTTATAATCATGCAAATATATTCAGGACAAACTAAACAGAAAGAAGAAAGGTGATTAAAGTCACTCTGAACATGGCCCGATGCCATGCCGAGTATTTTAGAAATTGATCAATTCAATATCTTACAGTATAAGAGGTGGTTTTGTTGGTGAAAATGTCTTGATATAATATAAAGGGAGCATAAGTTAAAACAACCATCTCCGAATGCACAGGATGACAAAACATGAAGCAGTGAAGTACAGCAGCAGATACTCACACCAAGCAACACTTTATTATATACACGGTCTACCTAATAAAGTGGCCAGCAATTGTACATCTCAATCTTAGTGTTCAATTGAAGGCAAAATATTCTTGCCGTTAATACATTATTCTTTTGTGTTTTTGTTTCTAGATTGCTGTTATCTGACCATTTCATCACTCAGACCAAGCAGCATTATCGTCCCTATGCCTGTTGTGATGGATCTGAGTCCTTACCAACTGTCTTTAACAAATTCAGAGAAAGTGGCTTTTTTCAGTTGAACAGTCCCCCAAAGCCACTGTCCCAGAATGAGAAGGTAACGATTACTTACACTTAAATCACTTGTTTTATATTATGGGATATATTAATACAACTCTTTACAGACGGAATACCAAAGCCTATATGTATCACACCCTCTTGTCACAACAGGTATCAGAATGTAACTTTATAAAATATATATATATTTTTTCATTCATTTGTAATTTACGCTGATGTGCTTCTTCTAGTGTCTCCAGAGAAAGTTGTAACAGTAGGTCGAAAACAAGACACGGGCTTCACAGAGGGAGTGGACCTTCAGATCAACACATTCATGGACAAAACCTGGGCTCCAGTTAGTATTTTGTGTTAAGTTATGTATTTATTGCGGATTCATAGTTAATTTTAATTCCAAATAACTGAATAATATAATCTTCATCTTTAGATCGAACCTCTCTTCACTCAAGAATCAGTGATGAAGACCGACTTCTTGGCTCCGGCTCATTTGCAGGTACTGTGAAATTATACATAATCTACAATTTCATGAAATAATGAATGGATTATTGAAGAATGTAATACATTAACTCTTTATTAGGTACACTGTGTAACAGCTGCTTACTGCACATTTGATCTTGTTCTCTATCAAGATGTTTAGTTTGAATTTCAACATGTCTACGGACAAAATACATTGAGTTGTTGCCATGTTACTGGGTGTTTCGATATTTCCATTAATGAATAGAGATGAAGGAGAAGGGTGCAAGAATTCTATACATTCATCTAACAATCTTGCTGTGTAGAAAAATTCTTAATGGTCAATATCTTTTTTTCAGGGGACCGAGGTGATCCCTGGTGTGCGCAGCCATTTGTGTCGAGAAACAGGCTACACCCGAGGCTCCACTGCTCCTTTGGCCTGCCCAGTGAGTGGCATACTGCACATCTGTATTCAATCATATCAATACTTTCATAAAGTCTATCACCTTTATCCAACCAGAACTCCCTCCTGCCTTCACTATGCAAAACTACTGTACCCAGTCTACTCCAGACCATAGGGAAAAAGGTAATTTGGAATAACAGTTTGCTATATCAAATTATTAAGTTTAATATGAGTGAATTCACTTGTTTTGTGATTTCAGGAGCCTTCGGGTTTTCTCCACAATGCTCCGAATCACAGGATGTACCCTTTAACACCACTGCACAGCTCCCATTTTGTTACACATTACGAGACTAAGTAAGTGTTTCGGAGTTAGCATCACATAGCTATAGCCACTTAGCCTTTAGACCTCTATAGTCTATACAAAAGATCAATGGGTTACTAGGGTGCACCTTGTTGTTAGTTCTAATTCTTGAGGCAGATGATTACTATTTTTCCTGAGTGGAGTCTGCATGTTCTCTTCATTAATTATTTCCAGTGACCGAAGAATTGCATATGTTAGTAAAATTGGTGATTGTCCCTAGTGAATGGTCTATGTCTTTTGTCTGTCAGCTCTGCGATGAACTGGTTGTTGTCTATAGGTGTACCCCGCCCATGGCCCAAAGTATTCCCCAGTCCTCCCCAACCCCATAATTGGAACATGCAAAAGAAGACAGACACATTTCTTACTGTTGAGCTCAATTTTTCCAAGCAATGCCTTTTTGAGAAAATAGAATTAAAGGAACACCATGGAAGGTTTTATCTAAAAAAGCAACGCCTCATTTCTTTTAGGAGGATTCTTTACACAACAATCCACCCTATAAAAAAAATATATGTGCCTCAAAGTTTAACCCTCTGTAAAATAAAATACAAACAAACAAACCAAAAAAAACTGACAATTCGTCCCCTTAGAATTATATGGTTCTATCTACATTTTTGGCAAAATGGAGTTATTTACGTATTTCTATTTTTGGATACCTAATCTTTATAACAGCAAGTGTTTTGTTGATTTTTATTCATTTTTTTGCTTTTTATAGGCTATGTAAAAAGAGCTTTAAAATATAATATCAAGCCTTGACTTTTTAAAGGGGATTTCTCAAAAGTAGTCAGAACGCCGATAGAACCTTATAATTCTAAGGGGATGAATCAATGCACATATAAAATGAACAAACAGAAAAATAAGACACTAAACACTATTAGAGTTTCATTATTATCACCAACTAGTGGACAAAAATGACATGGGATGCCTTTAACTTTGTCCAGCTCAAGGACATGTAATGGATTATGTGAACTCTCAACAATATTGTCTTGACAGGTTTTGTGCTAATGCTGGTCTGAGAAACAGATGGAGCCACACTGGAGCTGGTATCATCCACAATAAAAGGGATAATGGCTATAATCGGCGGGACATGGACCGGTACAACACACTGAACAAACACACACACACACACACACGCACACACACACACACACACACAAAACAACGATGCTTTGCTTTCACTTACATCTCTTTGTTTATCTCCTAGGTTAATCTTAAGGGACCCGACCTTCACATAGCAGTTAGTGTGTGCACAGCAGCCCACAACAACAATAAAGTCTATGGTCTGTTGTCTCCTTTGTGTATTACTGATATTGTAGTTGTTATAGGAACTAAAACCAAGGAAGTATTTTATATCTACCATTATGAAAACAAGCCATAATAACTGCCTGCTGCACAAATGCCCTGTCTGCAAGGGGATCATTTTCAACTCTTTGCAAAGTCCTTTTTGTTGGAATTGCAAAACTGTCAGTCATACAGTAGGCCAAAAAGGGAAGATTTGAAGCCATCATAATGCATTTGTCATTAAACGTGGTGATTCACTGTCACCAGCCCACAGAGACTTTGAGGGAAGAGTAAACTTATGATGAACAAGATGATTATATATATGCCTTATATATATGTCTGCATGTGGAGCCCATTTGAATAGACATTAGGTTGCAGGTTCAGTCCTTGGATCGCCCCAGCAGACTGTCTCTGTGGGTGGAGTTTGTGTTTTCTTCCTCTCAGAATACTTTTGACTTCCCCACACCATACCAAGACATGCATTTCCCCTAGCGAATGAATGTGAGAATGAACAGTCACCTCTATGTCTGTATTACCCCTCGGATTAACAGGTCCAGAGTGTACCACCTAAGGCCCATAGCTGCTGGGTTTGACTTCAGTCACCCGCGATCTCTAACATACACTGATACACACTGGAAAAATACCACATCCATTTTCTATTTTAACATTTTTTAAAGTCAGGTCAAGGTTAATCCAGGCCTATTCTGCAAGTAATATCTTTACATAGTTAAAATAGTAATTATGATTCTATTGTTTCATGCTGGGTTTAGACACATCGTTATATGATATATTCATAAATAGTTTAGCTTTGCATGAATATTTTAGTTATCCAATGAGAAATGAGAAAAAGAGGTATTGTATTACGCAGAAGGCCCACATTAATAATGAGTGCAGAGATGAGAGCAGAACAAGGGTCTGTTTCATGTTCAAGGCAGGTTTCAAGAAAATGGAACACATAGAACACATTTTAAGATACATGAATCAGTTTGTGACCTGCTGAAGAGGAAGCCATGTTGTTTTATAAGTACTTTTGTTGAGCTTTTACTATGGACTATGCTTTTCTTAGCAAGGAATTGTTTTTGAATCAACAAATGGGTTTTTACATATCTTACCATTACCATTTTGACGGCTAATTATATTGGCGATATTATGGAATCACGTTGGTCCATGTCCTTGTCCGCAGATTGTACGTTTAACGCGATAACTCAAAAACGAATTGCCAGATCATTTTCAACTTTTTCACACAGGTACATACCATAAAGACGCAGAACTGTATCGATTTGGGTACTTCTACAATGAATATTAATTAAGTATTACTGGACAAAATTGTGAATGGGGGTTAATTAGGTGTTTCATGTTTGAGCCTAATTGGGCAAAGTATGTGCAAATTAGAGGCTGTCAAATATACGTGACTTCACAATTTCAAACCAAAATGTCGTCATAATAATTTTTTATGTTGGGTACACTGTGGAGAATCACTGTACCAAGTTTCATTGCTCTCTGCCAAAGTAAGTGTGTCCAGGGTCCCATAGGGGTCATAAACATGGGGGCGCTATGGAGGCATTCTTTATTTGACCTCTGTAATTTGCCCATGTACATTAAATATACACTAGTCCGAATCACTGTGCCAACATTCACTCGATTTTGTTTATGTTCAGCAGGATTATTGGTTCAATAAATGTGCATCAAGGCATTAATTAGTGAATTATTTGCGGATACGGACCAACGTGAGTCCATAATATTGTTTCACTGATATAATTATTTGCTGAAATTATTGCAGGTAATCCAGATCTACATTTGACAGCACTAGGATTTGTTGTTTATTTAGTTTAAACAGTATTTGAGTTTTATGAGTTTTATGATTGAACTGGGGCCCAAAAAGTAGAGGGTCAAAACAGGGACTAAACCAGGTCTAAACTGGGAATAAACAAGATAAACCAATAAAACAAGGTCTCAACCAGGACTAAACCAAGACCAGGACTTAACTAGAACCTTTACAAACCTGCACTGGGGTCCCTGGTCACAACTTAAGCCACTTCTAGATCAATTCTCATTTTCTTCTGCTAAACTCAATAGCACAACAGCCACACTCTCTTCAGTGCCAACTCAAAAATATACTTCCATTTTAGAAGAACTTGAATGATGATTGTAATGCCCTGGTCAAGGCTGAGATCACATGTGGTGAGGCATGGAGCCGTTTTAATAACACCACCAGCATTTCACTGTCACTCAAGAAGGAGCAGGTCAAAACACTTCATTTCAAGGAGGAGGAGAAGTGTATGCCGGTGCTAAGGAGGCATAAGGAGAATTGTTGTAAAAAGGTCTCATTATCGTTAGCAGACAATGGCTTTAGAAATGGGGTCCAGCAGTGTCAATTCTACTGTCAAAGTGGCAACGGTGAAGAGCTGTTGTAATAAGGTTGTTTTAACTAATTGGAAAAATATTTAGTTTGAGGCACTTTACAGGGCTTTAGAAAGATATAATATAGTGGCAACTAGGGGGTGATACGGAAGACAGTTTTCCCAATCCTGGTCCAAAGTCAAAATAAATTCTCAGTCCCGTCCCAATCCCACCCGAATGATCCCATCGCTGAACTGGATTATATCTGGTTTACACCCTCTATGTTCCCTGTTTGCACCTGGTTTAGACCCAATTAGTTTTAGACATGGGTTTAGTTGTATTCAGTTTTCATGGCATATTGGTTTAATGGCATACAAGCGTTCCCAGTAGCAAAATTCACTCTTTCACTTTGGGACTCCCAAAAAATTGTCAGCCTCTATTGGCAATGTCTGCAGTGAAGTGTTTTGTGAAGTGAGAAACATCAAGAAAGTATTAGGTTTATGCTTTTAACGGCAACATAAATAAAACAAAATTTGTGTGTAAAGGAACATCACAGAGGATATATTACCCCTGATGAGAAACTGATTTAGATGTGGGTTCGTCGTAGCTCGTACTTATATTGTAAAAATTGGTGCTTGCTGTGAATATTTTGGGAACTGCTCTATTTGACACACATCATTACCATGTACTGGGCACTCCCTCATATTTTAGAGTGTGATATGGACATACAAAGTGAGATAGTTCAAAGAATGATTCTGTTACTTCCTGGTTTGAGTGAGAACATGATAGAGGGAAGGACTGGAAGAAGGCAGAAGATTGCGTCATTCAAACTTACAAAGATTTTGATTTTATTTTTTCACATAATTTGAAAACAGCTTTTCTTGTGTCTTGTACAGAATGGCTCTTAATTGAAAAGACGCACAAGTGTTTTGTTTCATTCAGCCATGTTTGAGTAATTAATTCTGTTGAGCTATGGTCCTCTCCGAGAGCTGACACCAATAAGTGATGTCATAAATTGGGGCCCCACACACTCATACACCCACACACACACACACACACCCACACACACACACACACACACGTTTTGTTAATTTTAAATTACTTGTTGAAGCTATTTCTATTACCTATATTATTTTTTTCAAATCCATGAACAACTTGTCGACTAACCTATTTCCAATGGCGGATAAAAATGTGAATTTGACCTTTTTAATAAAATATTGATAGGTACATGCAGTATTTGTGCCAATTGGGTTGTTATTATTATTATTATTATAGTAAAAAAATTCAACTTAAAAACCAAGCTTCTTTGAATGTCTTAAATATTAGCTTTCTGCTGTTTATTAAGCAGAACATACATAGAGAAACAATGCCTTTATCCGGTGCAGAGGACATAGTGTCTGTCTGTTAATTATTCTCAGATTGAGTGAACTGAAAAAACCCGGAGGTGCGTTCAAAGTTAATTGGGTTGTAAATTGTGTCACTTCTCGCTCGAGGACATTCAATTTACTTCAAACTCAGGTCAACTTTAGAAACAGCTGCTGCAAGCCTATTACTTTGTTGTCTGCGGTCCGTTGGGTGGTATGTCTGCTCAAGGCTGTGCCTGTGCCAGTGTCCTGGTGGCTGTGGTCTGGTCAACCCCTGATGCAGAGGGCTCCTGTGATAGTGTTTCCTTACCTGGCTCATCTGTGCTAAGCCATACATTATCTATGTGTCTGTATGAGTGTGTATGGTGATGGAGTGTGTGAGTGGGGTGTTGGTGATGGAGTGTGTGAGTGGGGTGTTGGTGTATGGAGGGAGGGGGGTTGATGGGGTATTGTTTTTAAATCTGTAAAGCACTTTGTTTTGCATTGTAAATGTGTGTAAAGGGATTTTTAAATAAAGATTGCTTGAGTGATGTATGAGCACAGGGACATGTCCTTGGTCTAATACGGGACAGTAGGATTAAAGGGGCTTTGGGTGTCATCACAAGGTTTTGTATTGGTTCATTGGCATATAGTAAAACAATCAAATTGAATTATTGAAGACCTATTTTCTAACATTCTCACTGAATATAAATCAAGCTAGATAAACCAAATAATGATTATCAAGAGTGATCACTAATTGGCTTGCACTGTATTGTATTATAGTTGATTAAAAATGCAGTGCAAAAATGGGAACAAAGTGGACCACATACGCCACACAGACCAACATTAGAGTTATAGTGTATACTGGCCGTAAAAAATACATGATTTTTAATCTTGAAAATGTACAATTGAAGCTCAACCTTTAGATGGAGCTATTTGACCCAAGACTTCCAAAGCCTTTTCCCAACATTGATACAGATTCACCACCAGATGCCACCAAAAGCCTATAATACACTCACATTGGTTAGTTAGACTGCCATTTTACATATTTTTCAAGTTTCCAAATGTTAATACACCATATATATATATCTATATATATCTTTATCTATAGATATATATAGATATAGATAGATATATAGATATAGATATATATCTGCAAGTTTGTAAATGGAAAGATCATTTTCAATGGGGAAGTTAGCATTAGCCACAAAATATTGCAAATTAGAATGGTTTTGACAAAGTGGGTGATGTCAGAGCCTGGATAGGAAACATTAGTGAATGTACCTCACATTGTGTGTTTATATAATGTACACATTAGTAACAGTTAGACTTTTGGCTGGAGGCAAAACACAGGTTTTACTGGTCCTTACAGAAATGATGAAGACCCAATAGTTTTTTTCATTTTCTGCTCAGAATTATTCTATCCCTCACCACAAACACTACTTTTTTGTGAAGTTAACTAATTTTTGCTCCAGTCACCTCCATTCCAGAACTTTCTATTCCATATGACCAACATTTTAAAGATGTAAGTCTTTTGGGTTACATTTGCACTGTGTGATCTATTAGTCTCTGTTTCATACTGCACTGTAGCTGTGAGCGTATTTACTTGACAAAGGTCATGGTCCCGGTCTCTGCGTTCCAGTTGTGCAGTTTGCGGTCGAAGTTCAATGTAGTGTTTGGATACGTCTCGGCCGCTGGGGAAATAACACATGTATGACAGAATACAGTAAATATGATGTAGAAGAGACTATGCCAAAAAAACTACAAATAAATAACTTTATGAGCCTTTAGCCTATATCCATAGACTTTAGTATTATTTGTCAAATCAGTGTTTACAGCCAAATGGTCACTAGAGCTAATGCTGCTTTCAATTGTTGTGGGGTTTACCGTATATACGGGTTTCTGATATGGAGGACTGATGGAGTCAAGGATACATTTTCATTTCAGAAGCAACATGAACTTCCCGAGTTGAACATGACAGAACTCAGACAGTTAATTGTGAATGAAAAGATTCAGAGTCTCAGAAACTAAACATATAGTTTTATGTGTATGAAGTTTGATAGTAAGAGTAATGTCTATTTTATGCTAGCTGCACCAAAAGGCTTATTTAGCTACTTTGAATGTATTTTGCTCCATCATCAGAACCCACAAACATATCAGGCCATGGGACCCCAACTGTCCGACATGCACTTAAAAGCAGCATCTTTAGTGCCAACTATACAAGCCATTGTAGTTCATTTTCCACCTATCCAAGGTTTAACATGGGGTCAAATAAAACAGAAATAAAATTTTACTTTTTACAATAACGTATAGGTTTGAAAAGTTTGAAAACCACAAAATAAAATGTAGTAACAAAAAGTGCACACAGTTTTTGGCACAAAAGATTTCCCATGCCTTCTGCCCAAAGTAGCTGGAATAGTGTTACGACATTTCATGGATCTGGATTAACTCTGCAGATTGACGAACATGGAGAAAATATGAATCAATCAATTAATTGTAGATGAAAAAATACAAAATGACTGTGCTGGGATGAGTCAAAATGTGAACCCATGGGACGCTGGATGTGAGCTGAAAATGCAGTGTGCAAAGTGGGACATCTGGTAATCCTATGCAGTCGTCTGCCTCTGAACATTTTAATTATCTATAGCCACAGACATCACCACAAAATTATGCCTAAGTTCCAGCACAAAATCGTCATCATCATCATCATCATCATCATCAATCTACGCCTTTGTCTAAACCCATGCATTTCTGCTACATCTGTCTATCTCCTCATTGACTGATGCACAAGGCTGGATCGGGCCTGATAAGAACCAGAGCTTTACCTTTAGCTGTTCAGTCAATCCAGTTAAACCGGGCTTTTTCAGACTGTCACACATTATCTCAGCCTCAGCCCAGGGACTCATTAAAACTATGGGAAATCCTTTTATCTGCAGCAGATGAAGAGTTCTGCTCATGTCCCCAGAGAAAACCAGCAGCATTAAGAAGATATCTCAAGTGCATTGTGCTCAGTAATGATGGAAGTGACTTATTTAGGACATTTAACTTTATAAATGTATGTAGGATAAGGATTTGGATATAACCTTGGATTAGTGAATATGAATAATTATCTATAAACAGTGCCTCTATAACTGATGGAGCTAAAGCGGATGTTCAGCCTGGAAGACTCCTCCCAGCTGATCACCTTCACCTTCACAGCTTGTGCAGCCCACCTCCTCTGTATCAGATACACCTCCTCATCTCCTCCACACCATCACCTCCTCTGCATCAGATACACCTCCTCATCTCCTCCACCCCATCATCTCCTCTGTATCAAATACATCTCCTCCACCCCATCACCTCCTCTGTATCAGATACACCTCCTCATCTCCTCAACCCCATCATCTCCTCTGTATCAAAAACATTTCCTCCACCCCATTACCTCCTCTGTATCAAATACACCTCATCTCCTCCACCCCATCACCTCCTCTGTATCAGATACACCTCCTCATCTCCTCCACCCATCAACTATTCTTCATCAAATGTTCCTCAGCTCCTCCTCCCCATCACCTCCTCTGCATCAAATACACCTCCTCTCATCTCCTCCACCACACCACCTACTCTGCATCAGATATACCTCCTCTTAGCTCTGAAAATCCACCTAGTCTCCACCAGCACCAGTGTCTGATAAAGTACAGGAAATGTTGTAAACCCACACAAAAAAAAGTAATTTACATTTTTATGTGGTTCCCCTGTCTATCACATGGAGTAGGATGCTCTGAGATTGAATGTCAAGTCTCCATTGGGTCACTCCCAAGCCTGAATAAATAGGTAGAGTTGATTTCAGGACTAACCTGTTTGTTGATTTTTCTAATAAATTAGATGTTAGTGTATTTCAAAATAAAACATGTATATAAAAGCATCACATCAGCATTTAACCGTACAATTATATACAGTAGGCCTATTTTTGCCCTCTGCATAATTGTATTTTTAATATCCTTCTGGGGACAGGGGGTCCCAAGGATTTCTTGTCAATATTTGGGAATAAGTTCCTTGGGTTAACTGACCTGTCAAGACTCATAATGTTAACTCTATGGGTTACACTTTAGCATTTCATTTCTTACCTGTGAGCAGCTCTTTGTTGAGGTTGGCTCGGTCCACTGACAAAATGTACTGGGGAAAAACAACACATTGTAAGTCACCAATTCAATTCTATACAGTCTTTGGTAACTCAGTGTTACTCTAATAAGGACAGACAGGGCTTCACAACATTCAGATTGAAACACATTTGGTCATTGCCTTGAACAGCTTGTCAGTTGTAATGTTCGTCAGTATGCGTCGCAGTGTCACCTCAGTAAATCTGTGTGGGTGCATGCAAGTAATTATATAGGTGATAAAAATCTAGGTCAAATTGGATGGAAAGGACGGGGAGATAGATGAATGGGCAATCAATGTGTTTGACCTACTGTGCTGCACTTTTATAAAAGAGAGTGCTGTGAGCAATTGTTTTAAAGGTATAGCTTTATCTGACTCTGTTCTATGATGTAAAGTAGGCAATCTGTCATAATTATATCGGCGAAAACAGCGTGTCGCCGATATTATGGAATCACGTCGGTGCGCGTCCGCATCCGCAAATCCTAGCTGTGAACGCGATAACTCAAAAACGAATTGCCGGATCATTTTCAACATTTGCACACAGGTGCATACTATAAAGATGCAGAACTGTATCGATTTGGGTACTTCTTCGATGAATATTAATTAAGTAATTAATTAATAACGGGCCAAAACTGTGAACGCAATAACTCAAAAAGTCTTTGCTGGATCTTT
>JAVQKC010034159.1:0-13076 GCA_036025475.1 Philypnodon macrostomus
CACGGGGAGAGTACCCACCCAGGCACGGGGAGAGTACCCACCCAGGCACGGGGAGAGTACCCACCCAGGCACGGGGAGAGTACCCACCCAGGCACGGGGAGAGTACCCACCCAGACACGGGGAGAGTACCCACCCAGACACGGGGAGAGTACCCCTTTGGCCACTACAAGATGATGTCAACACTGGAATAACTGAAATGAATCTATCTGAATGGAAGTAAATCACAGAAAGTCACTGTTGGCTGCTCGTTATTTCAGGGGTTGCCATCACCAGTACTCCAGTAGTATGTATTCATATGAGCTCTCTGAAGTTTACAAACTCATGAAAATCCATCTTGTGCTTCTCCTGCTGATCTGTTTGGCCTGTGGTGTGAACCAATCATGTGACTGTTGCCGACAACAAGCCTTTGAGCAAAACGTGTTAGCAACAAGGGCAGGCCACTAAATTCTTTATAAAAGAATCAAATCAGTCGTTGCCAAACTCTGGATGATGGACCTGTCTGCATTATGTCACCATTAGACTGTTCAGCAGGCAGATACTGATAAAGTGACTCGGGTTATAATATACATGGGATTAGACAGTTCTACAGACACTGTTAGCGGTAGTGTTCTGTGTAAGGCTAAATATACAACAAACCTAAAAACGTGATTAAAATCAGGATCTTGGTTGAATACATCTGTGTTTGACCATATTGCCCGCCTCTGTATAGTCTCCTTATTTATTTAACCTCTTGTGTGTCTTTGTTGTGTTGCAGGTAATGTCGAGTGCCCCGGTGTGTGTTCTCCTGCACAGGCCTGAGTGTTAGGGAAGACCCATGCTGATAAATGCCACACCTCGCCACACACTCTGCCATCGCCACAAACACAAATGCCTGCCTGCCCTGGGGCAAGCTCTGAGTAACCACACGCACGCTTTATCCACTGGTACGTACTGCCCTGTGTACTGAGGTGTGGGTGGATTTTGATGGTTAAAGTTACTGTTTATAAAGACATTTTAGCATTGGTTGTCAAATGTACTCTCGCAACAACGGTATAACTACGAAAGTTCACGTTTGTTAGAATGTATTTATCTTCACTTATTCCTGCAACTATGGGCCTTCAGTGGGATACATTCAGGGCAAAGGACGTTTATTTATAATGAAAGTAGTTATCGGCAGTTGTTAATTCTGTGTTCACAAAGACTCCGCAATTAATCTAAAAGTCACAATTAGCAAATTGCAAAAGGCTGCCATTTTTTAGCCAATATAATCTTCTCTGCACAAAACAAAACAATCTTGGTTTAAAAACAATACCACACCATTGTGCAGCCCTATCACAGGCCCTGATGAACAGCATGTGACTTTAGAATATATTGGTAAAGTCCACATAAATACCTCTACTCTTCTAACTGTTCTATGGTGTACCCCAGGGCTGTGCCCCCCGTCCCAGCGGTCACCATGTTTTGGAAGTTTGACCTTCACACCACGTCCCACATCGATCAGCTGTTGGACCGAGAGGACGTGACGCTGAGGGAGCTGATGGAGGAGGAGGACATCCTACAGGAGTGTAAGGCCCAGAACAGACGCCTGCTGCTGTTTCTGTCACAGGAACAGTGTATGAGAGAACTGGTGCAGCTGATCACTACAGAGCCCCCTGTAGACCTGGAGGAGAGGAGCAGGTTCAAGTGAGTATCACATTATACACATACAACATACAGTATACAGGCCCCGGATTTGATTCCTGGACTGGGCTGTGGGGTTCTGTGGAGTTGTATGTGCTCCCTGTGTCTGGGTAGATTTTCTCCATATTTTCAGGGAAGGTCAGTAATGACAATAGGAAATATTGAGTCAATTTTGGGAGTGATCCGGATCACCGTCTGGATCCAGGATTAAAATAAATAATGCCATCTGTTAGCCCAGAGGCATGCCAATACAACACAAGGTATGCAAGAGTTCCCTCCCCCATCCTTCACAGAAAGTGCTCTTATGTAAACAAACCAAAACAGTGCTAGTGTATAAAATATTTTGAGAATGTGCTGTGCCAGAAGACATTGTTTTGCTATTACAGTTGAGTCTCTGGTTGTGATGAACTCTCATTGTATTAAGATGATTGTAATGATTTTGAATTGAGGTCATTGATAGAACCAAAGAAGAAGAAGGGTCTATTTTGAATCGTTTGTTTTTGAGTGTAAATGGGGGAAATGAGCTGCCTTGGCGGAGGTCTGCGGTCTAGTTTAGTCCTGGTTTTGAGCAAGTGTTAGTCCTTAGTTGTTGGTATAACTGGTATATATGAAAAGAAATGTGAATTAATGTTACAGGGCATTTGTCCACGGGCTTAAACGCAGCAAGGTCTCATTGAAAGTTCTAAAGTCTCTGTCAAATGCAGGCACATGGCTAATCTACATAAACCACACTGAATTCTTTTGTATATTTGTTTACTTCTGAAGCATACACATAACACCCAGTCTGACCTCCTGAGTTCCTGTAATTACTATAACCAGGTGAACAAGTCCAACAAAGATTAAATGTAGTGCTCCAGACAAGGCGTGTCCAGTGAGACTGGAGCCTATAAGGCTTGGAGGACCATATTAGTATATTCTATATATATTAGTATATAAAAATGAATGTGGTCGTGTGAGAAATGTTTGATGGTGGCCGGAGGGGCCTCTGTCAGACTTAAAATGTAAGTCCGTTGAGAAATCCTTGAGCTCAATATAAATGTAAGCCATTATATTATTATTGTACAAAATAAAACGGGCTATACTTTCTAATTCAAGATAGATAAACGTGTTAATTATGGCGATTAATTAAACACAATGTACATGTTATTTATTGATTAATTATTTATTGATTAATTAACTCGATCCCCAAAATCCTCTTGTATTTTACCTGCGGTGGGTTCACCAGCAGCAGACAGAGCAGAGCAGGAGTAACATGGGCCATAATGTCTCTGTACCTTCCCAGGTGTGCGTGCTGGGTGAGTGGGTGGGCTTAGTGAATTATTTGGGACCACTGGACATGTATAGCTGTAGCACAGCACTGAGGTGAGGTTAATCCTGTGTAAATGTAAGTTATTTATCCAATCGTTCTGTATTTTCTCAGGTTTCCGAACATCGCCTGTGAGCTGTTGACCTCAGACGTCTCGCTCATTAATGATAAGCTCGGGGCAGATGAGTCCCTGCTCGAGACGCTGTACCACTTCCTGGAGCAGGAGCCTCCTCTGAACCCACTGTTGGCCAGCTTCTTCAGCAAAACCATCGGCAACCTCATCGCCCGCAAGACGGAACAGGTGAGCGGGCTAAAGGCTAACAAACTCTTCAGATGAAAACTGAATGAATGATGAATATTTTTGGGGCCAAGTGGCTCTGTAGAAAAGAGTCCAGCCCTTCTCAAGGAGCTGGGTTCCAGAGCCCAAGCTATGCGACTATCTCTAGCCGGTACCTCTCAACCTCCCGCACAAGCTCAGGCTCCTTCCCCCCAGTGAGGGGACATTCTATGTCCCAAGAGCGAGATTCTGGCTCCCACCTTCGACCACCACCCGATCCACACTGCACCGGCCCCTTGTGTTTCCTCCTGCGGATGGTGGGTCCACGGGAGGGCGGCCCCACGTCGTCTGTACCACTTGCCCTCATGGCTGCTAAGTTACAAGGTTTCCTGGACATGTGACCTTATAAAGTCCAAATATTATGTTTAACAAATGCTTTATTGACCTACCATTTCCAGACCATTAGAGTACAGGTCCATAAAATACACACCGCTGACTTTAATGGGTTTCAGTATATGGCCTTTAGCTTATATAGGGCTAATTGTCCTAATAAAAAAAACCTGCTAACTATAGTGGAACTCGCTAATGTTCTTTACCCATGATGCACTGGCAATATTTAAGTAAATGTGAAGCTCTTTTTTTAATGCTGATAATATTGGTTAAATCTATCAAATATAATCTAGTCAGAAATATCACCGTGGAATGAACATTTCTCTCACATTTAGCCCAAAAGTCAAGTATTATTTCTATAACTTTTTGTGACTTATAGTTATTACAGCGGTTGTGTGCAACAATTCAGAAACTATCAGTGTCACACTCAATTAAACCACCTTGAACATAATATAGACTACTGTTGAGTCACTGAGCCAATGTAACTATAACCATTCGTGTGACTGTTAGCACCCAAAGAGCACCGTTAGCATCAATGCTAATCACGTTTAACGTTAGCATCTCTAAATATAACAAAAATCAATAAAGAATGACTCTAGTATAATTCTTTTCTCTTCCTCCTCATCATAGACTTTGAAAACAGTATTTCTTTTGCAGATATTTCTTTTGCAGATATCTGCTCAAGTTTTCTTTCTCAGTCATTAGTTAGCACCAGAGCTAATGTTAGCACCAGAGCTAATGTTGGCACCAGAGCTAATGTACAACAGAGCACTTCCTCATTATCCAGCAGGCTAAACCAATAACAGTTGAAGCTACCTCGAGCCACCAATCATAGACTTAGCCACAAGGTCTACAGAGGTCCCACAGAGTCCCAGATTTATGAGTTTTATATATCATGTTTTCAGTGTGGCTCATTAATAGCCCCTTTTAATGCACAGTGTTTTTTCAGGAATATTTTATAAATGCGAGTTTTAAACGTCTGTTATACTTTAACAGTAAATATGCGTTCACTGATTATAAGATTCACCCGTAAATGTAGTGTCTTTAATGTCTAACATTAATTTTCCCATAAAAATGTCCTCTCAAAGATCACCACCTAATCAACCGTATGCTGCGTTAGTGTTATATTAATTTGTGTGTTTTCAGGTGATCACGTTCCTGAAGAAGAAGGAGGGCTTCATCGGTCTGGTGTTGAAACACATCGACGCCTCGGCCATGATGGACCTGCTGCTGCGGCTCATCAGCTGTGTGGAGCCGGCCGCACTCAGGCAGGATGTACTACATGTGAGGACCAAAACATTATCTAACAGAATCTAAAACATGCTTACGGTACAAGCAGTCCTAAAGAGACTCTGAAATATGGGTATTAGCTGCAGAAATTCCTGGGAATTATTTTGCACTTCAGTCGTCATCCAGCATTGAGGAGGAGGAGGAGGTGGGGGGAGAGGAGGAGGTAGGGGAGGGGGGAGAGGGGAGAGGTGTTTACTGCAGGTTATTAATGTCATGTATTAATAATAATAATAATAATAATAATAATAATAATAATAATGACCCTTTTCACACCTGACAGTCCACACTGTCCCATTACGTCTGTGTTTCGCTAATGTCTTTCAGCTTTTCAACTTTTGTTTATTTGTCATATTCAGGTTTAACACAAGGTCAAAAATGCAATGAAATGCTTTGGATCGGAAGAACCGTTAGACTCGCTGAGATACTCATGAAGTACTAATAACATGCAGTAATAGTACATGGTAAAAAAGTGTTTGCAAAAAAGAGATAAGTGACAATATAATAAACATATGATAAAAAAATAAGTACAATAAAAAATACTAAGGTGTAAGTGAGTATTTCACAGGTGGTACAATACTTCAGATGAATTTCATATTGCACATGATATAGTATTGCACATGATATAGTATTGCACAGGTAGTAAGTAGCGTTGACAGTGAGGTAGTGACATACATGGTACATTCAAATAGTTCAGCAGCAGTAAACATATTATGTAAAGTGGTTAGTTCAGTATTATTGAGAGTTCAGTATTATTGGGAGCGTTTATTCCAAAATAATACAATCCAACGTTTCTGACTTTCCCTGAAGCTGTCATTATGTCGTCTTGACAACAGAGGCGTGTCTCAGGAGTGTTTAATGTGGAGACAAAAGACATTCAGCGTCTCAATGTGCGAATAACCTGATCTGATGAGTCTTATGCGTGTGTGTGGTGGAAACGCTGTGACTGAAGCAAATGTAGTGTCACTTCATTGAGTAACATGGCTTCAAATCTCTCTCTCTCTGTATATGCAGTGGTTGAATGAGGAGAAGTTGGTTCAGAGACTCACAGAGCTCATCCACACCGGCACTGATGAGGAGGTGGGTACTGTCTGACCTGTTAACCCCGTTTTTATCATCGAACACCTTTTGGATTCGCCCAAATGTAATAGAAATGTATCTTTCCCTTCCAGAGACAATCAAACGCGTCCCAAACTCTGTGTGACATAATCCGCCTTAGTCGTGACCAGGCCAATCAGATGCAGGAGAACATGGAGGCCGACCCCCTACTGGCTGTACTAGAGTCGTGAGTACACTCTACAGACATGTTCTGAAAGGCCTGTGATTAACAGTTAAAATGTTTGTCTTCGTTCAAGTGTTAATGCTTCAGACAGGTTTAAAAATGCTCTGTGAACTGAGTCTTGGATTTATATAATCTATATTCTTGGTTAGATATTCATTTGAAAATCGTACATACACCTGACTTCATAGTGTCAGGAGTCTGAGTACTGCAGTTCTCAGATGAGGTATTATCAAAACAGCAGAGTGGCGCAGTCAGCAGCAGCTCACAGCTCTGACCTGATAAACCTTCAGATAAAACCCTGTGACCATAGAAGTCTTGTTTGTGGATAGGCAGTGACCTTATACCCGTATAAACCTCTGTGTGCTTTATTGGTAAAGTTTCGTACAAAATATTACAATTAAAACCTTTTGAGATTCATTGGTATGTTCACACACATCATTCTTCACCAGTGACGTTTCTTTATTGTGTGACTGAGGCACTTTTATAATGTGTTCAGGCAGGAGAGTGTATCTGCGCTGCTGAAGAACATGTTCGAGAGAGAGAAGAGTGAGGCCTCCATCGTGAACGGAACTCAAGTGCTACTTACTCTATTAGAGACCAGGAGGTCAGGGTGAGTGAACCGAACACACATTAGAGACCAGGAGGTCAGGGTGAGTGAACTGAACACACACTAGAGACCAGGAGGTCAGGGTGAGTGAACCGAACACACATTAGAGACCAGGAGGTCAGGGTGAACCGAACACACATTAGAGACCAGGAGGTCAGGGTGAGTGAACTGAACACACACTAGAGACCAGGAGGTCAGGGTGAGTGAAACAAATGCACACTTAAAATGGGGGGAATAGGGCTGACATTTTCAAGGAAAAGAACAAATTGATTAGATTTGGGACTGGGACTAGAGAGGAGTCTGGATCCAGGGTGTTTTAAATGAATGGCATCTATTAGAGATTTGGATTAAGTTTTCGTGTAAGGTCAGACACTACACAAAGACCAGTTGATTCAATGTTGGGAGTGATCTGTGGAAATGAGCTGCCTTGGCGGAGGTCTGCGCTCTGAGGGCTTTCTAGTTATGGTATTGTGACCCTTAAATCCAGTTTCTTGCCATTACATTTATATTTACGTATTGACTCATTGGCTTCTAAAACACCCATAGTCTCCCCAGTATTTGACCCTAATCCATTGTTTTCTCTGTGCGTCCTCAGGTTGGAAGGGCTGATGGATCTGTATTCTCAGGGTTATGAAAGGTCTTACACTGTCAACAGCAGTATTCTAAACGCCATTGAGCCCCATATAAAGGACTTCCAGCAGCTTCTCCTGGATCCCCCTCAGGTAATAAGTGTGCACTGTATTTTCCAGACTATAAGTGGTGTCGTGAAGAGGAAACAAACATAAGTCACACTTCACAAAATCAGACCAAGAACAGACACACCTCATACATATATAAAAAAGACAATAGAGGCATTTCTAGATGGGTAGGAAACATTAGTGAATGTACCTCACATTGTATGTTTATTTAATGTACACATTAGTAACAGTTAGACTTTTGATTTTCAGGTTTTCCTGGACAAGTCCTCACAGAAATGATGAAGACCACAATCGTTTATTCATTATATTTTCAGAATTATTCTGTCCCTCACAAACACCACTTTTGCTCCAGTCGCCTTCGTTCTGTAATTCTTAACATTGCACCTGACAGACATTTAAAGGGTCTATTAGATATTCCTTTTTGGTCTAGTTTATAAAGTTAATGGGTACCACTCGTAACCTTGTATTTCTCTTTTTCAGAAAAGTGCAATATTGACGACCGTGGGGTTGCTGGAGCAGCCCCTGGGGAACGCCCGGCTGCACGTGGCCCGACTGGTGGCTGCTCTGCTCCAGACCAATTCAACCAGTGTCTGTCAGGAGCTCTGCAGACTGGCCACCATGGACCTACTACTGGTATGGGATTCATTGTATCATCCTTTCTCTGTGTTCAAAGGGAGGGGGGTGGGGGCAATGCAACCTTTTCATCTTGAGTTATGTTGTGGGGTGAATGAAGCTTTCTTTACCTCCCCTTTGCGTTTCTTAGCCTCGCAAGAATGTCTCTCTCTGATGAGGTCACTAACACTAATGTATTTTCAACATTTAGCTTTCAAGTGTATATTCTTCTTTCTGTGTATTAGGACAGAGGGGGAGCTCAGTCCAATAAAAACTGACTCAAAAGATGATTCTGAATTTACAATCTGCAGTAAGTTCAGTTCTATGTAGGGGTGGGCGATATGATAAAATATAATATCAGATTTGAAGATTAAGATCACGATTTCGAGTTTAGTTGACTTATTTTTTGTCTCACACAGAAGACTGCTGCCGTCAGTGTGTTCAGAAAACCACACATAATACTGAATACTTTTTATAACTTCCATACAATGATATAAAGGCAGATCTGGGGCTAAAATGGCGTGAACTTGTGCTAACTGTTAACTCTGAAGCTAAAACGACGAAAAAGAAAGTCTTAATAAAATTGTGATATATTTTTACCATATCATCCAGCCCCAGTTAGTGAGACTTTAGTTTCTGTGATGTGGCTGTATACTGCAGTTATATTCTGGAGCAGTACATTTCTAAAGGCTGATGTAATCCAGTGAAGCAGGTGAGGCCGTGATAAGCCTCTGGTCAAAGTTCTCCAACACGTCAGACAAACAGGGCTCTCCTTTGTCCCAGATATCCAACTGGTTTTTAAAAATACTTGCATATGTTACATACTAGTCACAAATTTAAAACGTTATTCATGGGGTTCTGTTTATTTAACCTTTATTTATACAGGTAAACTGCTGGTTTAGTCATTGTGTCTCGAGTCCAAGTCAGTCTTAAGTTCTTAAAGTTCAATGTGCAAGTCACAAACATTTTTAATTCGAGTTGAGTTCTACTGTCCGAGTCCGAGTCTGGCTTTTTTTACCAAACATGACCTGGTATTTTCTTTGCAGTCAGATTGACACCGGTTGATTTTTCACAGCAGTCTTGATTTAAAAAAACTATAAAGACGTCGCCCTCAAACAAAAAAGTTCCGGAACGAATGTTTATGCTTGATTTAAATGTTCAAGTCGAGGCTGTATTCACTGTCTTTTGGGATATGCATGATTAGGGTTTATTTGTGATATAAACAGAGTGGTTTGGGTGACTTCCCGCTCGGAGTTTTGGCCTCTAACTTTGCTCCATTTGTTGTCCCTCCCCAGGATCTGTTCTTCACCTACACCTGGAATAACTTTTTGCACTTCCAAGTGGAGCTGTGCGTGGCGGCCATTTTCAACCAGCCTTCTTCCTCTTCTTCCTCGGACGAACGGCCGACCCTCCAAAACCACGATGAGAAGGGAGCGGAGTCTAACGCCGAGCCCACAGAGGAGAGCGGGGAGGCGTGCAGGGAGGCGTGCAGGACCGACGACTCCCCGGCCTCTGTCCACAACGACCTGGTTGCTCATGTGAGTACATTTAGTGCAGCACGTTTGTTGTATTGTTTCCAGTTTCTTTATTATTGACATTATTTTATCCTCAGCTCTTCCAGAAGTGTCGGCTCGTACAGAGAATCCTCGACGCCTGGGAGGAGAACGACAGAATACAGTAAGATTTCTCAATGCGGTAGAACTTATTTTACCGCTCGCTCACTGCAGATGCACTCTCATACGTGCTCTGAGAGGTGGAGACTGAACCAGCGTGCTCACAAACAAGCGTGTCTGCTGCTACATCCATGACTACAACACGTTGATAAAGCTGTCCCTAGTGCTGCTCACTTTCCAAGTCTAAAGATCCCCTGTGGAAGATTATACTTATTCCATAACGTCTTTCCTGAAACGGAGTCGCTGTCACAGAGAGACGCGCACGTGTCTGGGTCAGACATGCGTGTGTTTTGTTCTGCTGAGGGTGAAGTCAGTCAGTGTCAGACTATGGGACACGGTCTAAATCTGGTACGCTCTAAAATAACGCGGCAAACGGCGTTGTTTCACTATGTTGTGAGTAGATTAGATTTGATTAAAGCAATGATTAGGGGACTGCAAACACAATACTGTTTAAAGCCCCTTTGTTCAAAGTGATACAAACTGAATGAGTTTGTGTCCTTGGCTCAAACAGGAGTAAACGGCTCGAATGGAAACAAATGAACGTTTGCTAAGGTTCCCTAGGTTCCATAGGTTCCAAAGGTTCCAAAGAACAGAACACATTTTTCTATTTGGCTGTCTAGGATGCACCTCTGACCCAAAGTGTCTGGCGTGTATGTTAGCCCTATAAAGGTTATTTAAGTTCGATACTCAATAACATGGAGCCTTCGGTCCTGGGTTCATTCCGTCTGTAGTCAGGTCCGTCTCCAGAGAGCTTGCACCAACGGAGAAGTACATGCGTTGGCCTAAGTGAGCGCTGTTCACAAAGACACAGGATGAAGTTTTCAAAGAGTCACAAGCGAGAATGTGAAAAAGCTGCTTGTTACCATGTTTGTTGTTGTTCTTCCTCGCCTCCCGTCTTGGTCGAATCTAGCGCCCCCTACAGGTTATTACACATGACTCATAAGTTGACTATTAAAACACATGGAACTGTAAATGCTCTGACGATAAAAAGGTGGTTGGTTTTTTGATCGTATAAATAAACTGTGTGTCTGTAACTCTCAGGGGTGAAGGTGGTACCAGGAGAGGGAACATGGGTCACCTGACCAGAATCGCCAACATGGTCGTCCAGAATGTGGAGAAAGGCCCGGTACAGGCTCAAATACAAGACCTCATCAAAGGTAACGGAGCCGTGAGGTTGGGTTAAAACAATCTGCGGTCACTATCATTATTTAGCCTGTAGCCAAAATGCTAAGTATGTATGCTAATCGCTACATAAACAGTCTGGGCTAATGTTATTTAACCAGACTCTGACATCACTGACGGCAGTAGGCGTAATGAAATGGTGTATTTGACCATATCACCCACCCCTATGTCGTCAGTTGCCAAAACCAGCTTGTTCGTTCTTATTTTGTGATGTTGACTCTTGTGTTTTCCCTGCAGAGCTGCCTGAAGACTGTAGGGGGCGCTGGGAAAGCTTTGTGGACGAGACTCTGCGAGAAACCAACAGAAGAAACACGGTAGAGCTGGTAGGATATATAGGCTTAAGTAGTTAATGTCTAAATAAAGGTTTGATACAGGTTAGTTCTATCACCCTCTGTGTTTGTGCTGTCAGGTATGACCGACCCACTGGCTCTTCTGGCACTAGCCACAAATAACACAATAAAAATACAGCAGTGTGTCAGGTTATTGAGAGGATATCTAGTGAGATTATGAACAGTGAGAGGATGAAGGTTGTATGGATGACGGTTCTAACCCACTGATTCACCTGTTGGTCTCAGGTGAGCACCCATAACATGCACTCGTCCAGTGAAGACGACGACATGGAGAGCCCCTTCCCCAACGACCTCTCTCTTCAACAGGTCAGTGACACTGATACTGAACGTATTCCTCATGGTGGGCAAGATGGCTGACCATCTACAGGCCTGAGCTCTGGGAAGGGCGCTCTGAACGATTGGCCTCCGATAGATTTGCTGGTCACTGATGGACTAAATGAGGCCAGCTATCAAAATACACTGACTAATGACTGCTGCTTCTGTTTTTGCGGAAATTGTAGCTGACCTGAGTTTTAACTCGGATTGTGTTTCAAGAGTATTAGTACATCGTGCTATAGGGCTGTCATGGTTCAGGACTTTATCCTGCGATGTGTGGTGTATGTGCCTCCACCCACGACAAAAAATTCTCTAAGTTCCCCTGAACCAGCCACTGAGCACTCGACAAGCTTTTAATGTCAGTAAGAAACAGAAGAGGCTGATGTGAGCTAGCAAACGCATTAGCCGTGATTACAATTGTGATCGACTGGGGCTGGTACAGGTGAAATGGGAAACATATTAGCACTATTACTATTACCCCTGATTGTTGTTGTTGTTGTCAGTATGTAGCTTTTTGTTAGCGGTTAGCTGAAGCTGCTGTGCTAATAGCCTAGTTTCAGAAGCCTGAGCACACTCTGGTCTGATGGCACTGGGGTTCCTCATCATCATTCATCCACTGTTCAAAATGTATCAGACCACTCAGCTCAGCAGTAAAAGGCAAAACTGTGGTTATTGTGGATGCTTGTGGTTGAATTGATAATAGACAGCTCTGTGAGATTTGATCATGTGATATTCTCATCCCTGCTAAGGCCCCAGTCAAACCCAAACCCCTCTGTGTCTCTCCAGGCCTTCTCAGATTATCAGATCCAACAGATGACGGCCAACTTCGTCGATCAGTTTGGGTTCAACGATGAAGAATTTAGTGAACATGACGAAAACATCAAGTACGTACATTTCTCCATAGTACAGTTTATATGACTGCACACTGTATCACGATAATGCCATAGTATTTAATCCGACTTTAATCCACATTTCCACTAGGCGACCGTTACCAGGTACTCGGCCCCGGTCCCGTCCTAGCACTTTCTGTGTCTCCTTTTTAAAAGCCACAAACCCAAAAGAGGGTACTCCATTGCCTCCTGGTCCTTCCATTGTGTTGGGGGTAATTAGGTGTTTCAGGTTAGAGCCTAATCGGGCAAAGTATGGGCAAGTTAGGGGCTGTCAAATATACCTGACTTCCCAAATTCAATTAAAAATGGCCGACTTCCTGTTTTTTGTAGGGTGGGGTCATAATAAGACGCCGAACTGTATCGATTTGGGTACTAGTTCGATGAATATTAATTAAGTAATTCATTAATAACTGGCCAAAACTATGAACGCAAAAAGTCTTTGCTGGATCTTTTTCAACTGTTGCACACAGGTACATATCATGAAGATGCAGAACTGGATTGAGTTTGGTACATCTTCGATTAATGACACTTAAATAATTCACAAATTA
>JAVQKC010034174.1:0-13422 GCA_036025475.1 Philypnodon macrostomus
ACACACACACACATGCACACACACACACACATGCACACACACCCACCCACCCACACATGCACACACACACAAGCACACACCCACACACAGACACCCACACATGCACACGCACACATGCACACACACCTACACACACAGACACCCACACATGCACACACACACTCACACACACACAGACACACACACATGCACGCACACACCCACACACACACACACAGACACCCACACATGCACGCACACACACACATGCACACACACACCCACACACACACACACACAGACACCCACATAAGCCACTTGTGTAGCCACAGCTGCCCTGAGGCACACTGACAGAGGCATGGCAGCCAGTCTGCAACCACTACCAAACACCTATCACACAACCACATTTATTCATAGGCAATGTTGGTCAAGTGTCACAAGGGGACACAATGACAGTATGCACTTGGGCGGGGATTCGAACCGGTGATCCTCTGGTCGAACTCCCACAGCGCCACTGCCGCTAAAGGCTTGAGACTGACCACACTTTAACAAGTTTCAAAAGAGCTTTTTAAGCATAAGTTTGTTCTCTTTTTTATGTGTTATATTCCCCAAAAGGTCCTAAAGCCTGTCAAGTGTGGGATGCTAGGTATTTTTTGTTTAAAACTAGAACATTTAAAAACACCATCATTTCAACTCGATGGTGCTTATACAACTATCCGTGTACTGAACCACAGGCCACCTGCAGCATTTCGGTGAAGTATAGCTCTTCCAATCAACCCACTTTTATGCTAAAACTCTTTGTGAAGCATTACCGGCATTTACTGAGACACTTCACTCGTAGACGCCTGTGGTGGTACAATGGCCACAGAGGCAGTTATGAATATATTAGTAGCTCAAGAACAAACAGAAGTGATCACTCAAGCCTGTAGTGAATGCATGTACAGCATACTCAAACGTGACAGTTTCAGGAAGTTTTGGATTGTTGTGGATTTACTGAAGCATGTAATTAAACAATTTCCAAATCCAGCTTCTAGATTAAACACTATTATATAACTAAATAATTGGTGGAATATGCTTCAGAAACGATCTGTAGTTCTCTTATAGATATACTGCTTATTTTCTTTGCTTGGACATCAGCTCTAGAAGATTGAAAGTGCTGGCCAACTGTATCGACAGCTGCTGTGATCCACTGAAGTCATTTTTGAAAACAGTGTCCATACAGTAGCCTCAAAGCATTTAATCTTTGCAATCTCCACCTCCTCTCCTCTGTTGTATTTGCCTCTTGACAGATTTTCTTCCATGTTTTTGGCTTGCCACATATTCCCACAGTCTCTTGTCCCGCTCTTGTCGGGGCCTCCTCGGCACTAGGGGTCACCGTTTTTGATTTACTGTCAAATCTTGGCGAATTATTGGTAATCCCAGTGCAGTAAAATCTGTTTGCTGACAGCTGGGCTTGCTCCAACACTGTGACCATTTCCTTTCTCACACACACACACAGTGGCCTATATACCACCACTCGCCACAACAAAGAAAATACATTCATTTTCTGCCTCAATGCATTTCAATTGACAATACAGTGCTATAGCCTTTTCTGTGGCTAGGCTTTCTGTTTTAATAGATCAACGGGGGTATGGGTAAATAGCTCTGTTATTGGATATACTCTCAATGGGTCAGAGATACTCCAAGGAATTTCACAGTAGCTTTTTGGGACATTACAGAGAATGGCTTTCTGATAATTTAGTTGATTTAGTCGGCAGGTGTTCAATCAAATAGAAGTATAGTCACGGACCATAATGCCTCTCTCATCATAGCTAAATTGAGAAAAAAAATGAGTAAAAACAAACTGGTCCAAACACACCCATACACGCCATGGAACATATTAGTTTTATTGATCATGAAATTGAATTGGCAATCTGTGTTTTCATCAGATATAGAGCTATCATATTACATTTTGTAATGAAGGACGGTCTACTCTAAATGGAAAGGTTTAGTTCAGAGCTTAGCTACATTTGCTCGCTGTGAGTACAGTATTAGTTTGGTGCATTTTTAGGCCTTTTCTCAGTGCAAGCAGAGAAGGAATAGTCAGTTTCCCAATAGCAGTGTCTGGCACATTTAGACCATTTAGCTAATTAGGCTTTGTGATCAGTTTTTATCCCCTTTTGGCTCTGAAGACGTCAAAAATCTCCACACTGAATATGTCTGCATACTGAATCTATGAATATAAAAATAGGTATCTTTTATTTCTGGTCAGCTAATAAATGTTTAAAGAGTGCAATTTAATGTAATCAGCTGTGATATTTTGACCTTATTTTGCAATAAACTGGTGTCACTGAACATCATTAAGTTAGTAAAAAAGCTATATGTTTCTTTCTCAGGTGGTGTACAAAAACAATGACATCCGATTGGAACTATCGCGTCTCGCTCGGATTGTGGACCCCAAGATGAAACTTCAGGGCGACATAGCCTTCAAGTGTGAAAACGTCCCCACCCTGGACCCTATCAGCTTCGAGACCCCCGAGTCCTCCCTGTCTCTGCCCAAATGGAACACCAAACGGGTCGGCTCCATCTCTTTCGACTTCCGTACCTCCGAACCCAACGGGCTGATCCTCTTCACCCAGGGTAGGCCTCAGGACCGCAGGGACGCCAAAGGACAAAAGAACAACAAGGTGGACTTCTTCGCCGTAGAGCTGCTGGACGGAGGGCTGTACCTGCTGCTGGACATGGGATCTGGTACTGTTAAGGTCAAAGCCACACAGGCCAAGGTCAATGATGGGAGCTGGCATCATGTGGATATCCAGAGGGACGGACGATCAGGTGAGTCTAGGAAATTGATCTACTCTGAGCTTAATGGTACTGTGTTTGGTAAATCATTCATTATAGGCAAAAACCTCCAAGAGTCATGTAGTTAAATATGTGCCCGCACGTATTGTTTTCTATAACCACCAGGCCTGCTACACATAAACACATCTTTATTATTTACTTTTTAGCTTAAATGCTAAATATTAGTAATGCTAATTGCTACATTCAGTGCTAAAATTGAGAGACTTTTTCATGTCACACCAGTCATTTTGCATCAATGTACAACAAAATCCGCGTGGTATAAATGTATTATGTCAGAGACCATATTCACTTGTGCATTCCAGTCCTGTGTTAGTTTATGGAGGAGATAGTGAATGTATGTGTTTTTGAGCACACATCATTTATAGGGCAGGCCTCTGGTGTTACAGAAATCACTGGGGTGTCATTTTGTCACCATTTCCACTTTTTCATACACATCCACAAATATACTGCAACATGACTTACACCGGGAACCAGCAGTCCAGGCTCAATTAAAAATATGTTGCCCTGGGCCATAGAGCATAAATGTTAGAGCACAGCCCGGTACTCGGCTGACTAGGCAGATACCACAACTCTTTCACAAGAGGCAATCATATGTATATGTGTATATATGTAATATAAATTAGCTATTGCAAAAGTTACATTTCCAATTGTGGTTTTGATAAATCAATGTTTTGGCTCATTTCAGAACACCCAAGTGCAATTTTTATCAACATTTAAGAAGCCTGAAAGTACAAAAGCCTAGACTAACTTCACTGCCATAAACAAGAATTGCCCCAGCTAGTTCAACCATGTTCTCTATGGGAAAACACTGCCCTAAATTACACTGGAGTCGCCCCAAAAGATGAGACTCACAACTATAATCATGTAATTGTTTATTTCCACTGTGCAGCTATAGGCCTTCTCAATATATTAATTTCATGGATGATATATGGCTTGGACAAACTCATATTTCTCTTTATATAGATACAGACTCCCATTTCCCCATCTGTATGTCCGATGACCTCAAAACAACCACAGAATGCAGCCAAAGTACTAGGCCCGAGATCATATTAGAGAATAAGGGTTTCAAAAACTTGCCTTGCCGGGAGCACCAAAGCAAACGCAATCTCTGCATTAGGTGTGATCCTCCGGAGGACCGAGGCGTGTTCGTCTGTGCTCCAGCCTGGTGTTATATATCAGGTTAGAGCAGCCAATTTAGCTGTGTGTCAGGAGCACGGTACTTTGATTAATCACCGACGAGGCCCGTGGGGTGATAGCATGGAGTGGGATTTTCTGTGAGAAAAAAAGAGGAATGAGACAGATATGTGGGATAGCAGACGGAGGGACGGTTAAGAACAGGCATAATCACAGTGGAGCCTGAGTGAAATGTTAATGGAACTGAAGTGAGTTTCGACTTGGGGAGAACGGCTGCAAGGTGAATTGTTAAAATGTGGGAATTTTATATACCTGACTGGCAAATGTTTTATTATACACACAATAACAGTAACTTGTGGTTGCAGATTATTTCTGATTCACATTTCTTATTTTAATTAGATTACATCCAGTAAATGCCAAATTAGTTTGTGCAAATGAATGCTTGAGTAAACAGGAAAGTTCTTGTATATTTTAATGGAGAACCAGTCCCTAATGAGATCCAGACATCCAAGTGTAAATATTCATATTGTAACAATCACATCGTAATCACATTCAATTATTATTATGGTGCTTAAAAGTTCTGTAAAAAGGGTGATACAGTAATTCTTTGTAATTTGTAGTTACAGCAGCATATAGTCAGGAGAAACATTTGGGTCTGCTTAAACAAGCTGAGATGAGAATAGGAATGAGTAAACATGAATTATAATTATATAACATTAATTCATCAGATTTTAATATGCATTATCTAAATCCAATGTGTGAATCCAAAATGGCAGAAAAAAAATATAGGGAGAATAATGTTTACCTGAAATTAATTTTGGATATATTGAACCTCCAAACCAGGGGTGTCATTGTCAAAGATGAATACCAAGGAGGGCCACTCTCTGAGGTGACCGATTATGCTTCACCAAAAGTCCTCTTTGGTTGTATCTGTTTTCTGGACACATATCTTCTGGCAGTTGTTTTTTTTTACTTAGTGTCTCTCTATAAAATAACCACAGAGAAAAGTGGAAGGATCTCTTGTTACACTTTGAATGCTGTGTTTTTAGTTGGATTATGTAAAGACTTTTTGGGCCAATTGAGAGGTAAGCTTGAGAGCCACAAAAAATTGCTCTGCGGGCCGCATTTGGCCCCTGGGCCATAGTTTGGACACCCCTGCTCCAAACCATTCACTTTTTGGTACTGACTTTGACAATCAGTGTCCAATACGTTTTTAAAACCCAAACTTTTTATTGTTCTTCTTCTAGGAATAATCTCTGTAAACAGCCGGCGCACGCCCTTTACTGCTAGCGGCGAGAACGAGATCCTGGACCTAGAGGGGGATCTTTATCTGGGCGGTCTACCTGATAACCGTGTGGGCCTGGTACTCCCGACCGAGCTGTGGACCGCCATGCTCAACTACGGCTACGTGGGCTGCATTCGCGACCTGTTCATCGACGGACGCAGCAAGGACATCCGGCAGATCGCCCAATCACAAAACGTGACGGGCATCAAGTCCACGTGCTCCGCAGTCAATGGAAAACAGTGTGACAGCAGCCCATGTAAAAACAATGGCCTGTGTAAGGAAGGCTGGAACCGCTTTGTCTGCGACTGCACCGGGACGGGCTTCTGGGACGGCACTTGTGAGAAAGGTGAGACTTTTTCCACTTGTTTTCGTCTGATGCTGAAAAGTGTGTATTATTGGCTTTGGCACGGGGACTATTGATTGGTTTCTAAAGGAGCTTTTAAAAGGCTAAGGGTGCTGCATTGCTGTAAAAAAGATCTTAGACTTATGGACTCGGGTCGAACACTGTATTGGTGTTGAGCTGATGCAGATTAAAAGCAACGTGACAAGGTCGTTTTGAGAAAAGAATGTCAGGCTTTCTTCTGCATTAATCAAAGTTAGATTTCTATTGCAAATATTCAGTAGAGCATTTGATATATTCGGAGGTAAATATATGCCTCTATTACTGGATTAACAGATAAATAATGCTTATCAAAGCTGCATATATACTACTGAGTTGAGCTAAAGTTGGACACTTGGAGCATGTGGTGCGGAATGCTCATGATAGCTATTGGCTCATGTATGTTGTTTGGGCTCTTTCCATTATGTCTTTGCTTTCTTTTGATGCCTGAGCACTGCCGAGTGACTCAAAAGTTGCGTGGTAATGTTGCTATTCACAAGTGTACAGGGGACTGGATACAGAAACGTCCAATACAGTATTAATAAAAACCCTTACTGAAAGATTCAATAGGATTTCACCTTTCTGACAAGGTGGTTTGAAAACTCATAGGGTGTACACACATGTGAACTTCCATCATCTCAGTTTGAAGGCTTGGATGGGTGTGTACGTTTTCATGAGAGATCAGCGATAGAAACACATTGAGCTGCATCATTTGACTAATGTTGAAATTGTTCCTTTCTTTGAGAGTTTTTGGTCCTTTTTTCTCAACCACTCGGCATGTGTAGGAGCATACTTTGGGCAAAAATAATGAGTGTCTGGAGAAGAGGTTGTTTGTACTGGTGGTTAGTGTGTGACTGCAGAAAGCTGTGGACATCATAATGTCTTATTGATTTTAAAAAAGCCCAGAGATTTGAAGTGGGTGTGCTCTGCTTTTGAAAAATCATATTGTGTGAACTGAAAGGAATTAGAGCATTTTGTTCCGGCACCAAGTAAATTGCATTAAAAGTGAATGGGACATAACGATGCATAGAAGCTGATATCTGAAATGATAATGAATTGCTCTAGCTATCTTGTGAATGAGCTGGAGGTTGCAGGGGTGAAGCCAGGCGTGTCTTATCTTGACATCTGTGCGCACTTTAGCAACACTTAGATCATGTTCTGTGCATATAAAAGGAAGCCAATACAGATGTTGGAGCGGAGTATAGAGACAGTTCACCGCAGTGACCTCATTCCTAGCGTTTTGCCTCTAACACTACACGCTAAGCACATCTGTTGGTAGGCTTCTGTACGTAAATGCACTGATTGCCTTTCAGTTTCAGTTTTTGCAGTGTTTTTTTAGGTTTCATTTACATAATAATGTCTAAAGCAAAATTAAATGATGATGAGCTGTAGCGGATTGGTCGTAATTAAGTTGTAATAATCCCGCTTTTGGTTACTTTTTGGGAAAACAGCTGAAAAGATAGTCATATGCTACATTTTGATATTTCACTGTCAGCAATGAATACTTACTGGTGCTTGGTTGGTGTCAGACCCAAAAACCACAGTATAAAGGTTGTACACTAATATAGGCCTATACACATAAATATTGAGCACTGAAGAATTGATTTATTAAAAGATTTCTCCCTGCTTGTATTCTGCTAAATAACTACATACGTTAAAACAACACTTCTGTGATTAGTCTATCCTTTGTCCTAATTGCCGTGTTTGTGTGTCCCGTGTGTGTTTTTATTTTCAAATGAATGCGAAATGATCTGGCATCATCTTTTTTGGCTGTGTGTTCCTTAAACATTTGATAGAGCTGTTAGTGGTACCCTGTGGGATTGTGCAACAGTGTTTGAGTATATATTTTGATGATACTTTGAAGATGAAGAATTGACTTTTGTTGGTATAGATACAACAACACTAGGGCTGCACGATATGGGAAAACATACAATATTTGATAACCATGTTCAAGATTGCGATATCATTTATTTTTTTGGCCTTTTTTGGACAGAGCAGGGAGTGACCTTCGGCAAACTGCCGTTAGCTGGACTCAAACTAACGACACAGTAAGCTCTGACTATGAGCCGCATGCTCTACCGAGAGAGCTACATCGGGGCCCAAGTCTCTGACTAAATGAGGAAACAAAGCCAATGTGGATAAATATAAAAAAATCTATTATCATAGACTCTTAACACATTTTGTTATGCCCAGCTCCAATGCTTTAAACAGTGTCAGATTTAAGACCATGTCATTATTGCGATATATTGCAGATTCTTGGATAGGGATATCGATCAGATCGAGTAGATATTGCGATAATGATAATTTTGTGATATATTGTCCAGCCCTAAATAACACCTCTGAATGGAGTGTATACTTAAATCATTGTTTATCCATTTGTTCTATTGCTTTTCCAATATGTGCTTGTGTTCTTGACTCTGCGTGATTGTACTGGTGTATTTGGTGATGATTGGAACAGCTGTAGCAGTGGTATGGCTGCCATGCAATGCATGGTAATAATATGATAATAGTGTGGTAATAGTAAAAATGGTTTCTGGTTCAATTTCTGTGTAATTTGCTCATAATTACTAGGTTATCTATATGTTCTGTGACTATCTCGTTACCATGCTAACTACATTGCATAGAAGTAAAAGAGACTTGGTAAATTACCATAATTACTACATTATTACCAGTTTAATACCATATTATTACAGTGCTGTATAGTAAAATGGGACTCGGTTGGGATACAGTCCACTATTTTCTGGCCGGTTTGAACCGACAGATCCAGTTTCTAGATTCAAGAGCAACACATTAAAAAAATACACTTTCTCACTCATTATAATTCACATTTTTGAATCTTAGAACTCCCTTGCATATCTTTGGACGGTGTCACCTTGCATCATAAACCGGCATTTACATTCAAAGCCTCAAGATGAAAAATTGCACTTTGATTGGATTCTTTTGCAGCTCTCCGAGACAAAAGCGTGTTTTAGTGGTGCTAGTGGGAGTCTTTATATACTTCCCTTCTCCTCTGTGCTTTTGAGTCAGCCCCGGAGGTCCCCAGTGACAATATCAAACGGCCACTGAGAAGTATTCACACATGACGCCCTACTATTGATCTGCAGCTCACTATGGTGCTCCAGCCCATGTGATTAGACAAGGAAGGGATCAGTACTATCCCCGGGAGTACGACTAAGGTTAGACATTTACATTAAAATAATTGGCCTGTGTCTATGACTTTGTGTCTGAATGTAAATACAATCTTTTGTCTGACTTTAGCAATATGCTTCACTTTAAAGCCTTGAGGTGCTTTGGAATGTGTGTTACTATTAAATGCTATTGTGATTCTGAATTATGACAGAGTGAAGCCATGCATGAATGTCAATATGTTTTTTAATAGGCTCTTCATGCTATGACTACATGTCCTTGGAAGAATATCCTCTCATGGTTAATGTAGAGCTTTTGTACATAGACAGGCTATATCATTGGATATCATTGATACTAAGACCTGGTTTGTCCTACTATAGATATGTGTACAGTGAAGTTATTATTATATATTTTTTATATATATATGTATTTATCAGTAAAACGATGATCAAATTAGGCCTGTGCTGTCGTCCCCGAGAGCAAAGTGTATATCGACGAAACAGCCCCATACGTCTGCCACAGGACCTTAATCAGACATTGTGTGATTTCTAAAGGTTTTTATATTGTTAACGAGCAATTAAGAGGCCCCGCCCCCAAACCATGACAAACATGGAAAGGGTCTATTTGACTTTTTGGATTTGTCTGGATGTTTGTGAAGAATGTTTTTGCCAAATTTTGTAAAATTCCCTAAATCTACATTCTTCGTTCAGTCTATAGGGGGCGCTATAAAGGTAACTGCCATCATATTGGTCAGATGTGTCCAGGGCCGGGGGGTAATTAGATATTTCAGGTTTGAGTCTAATCGGGCAAAGTATGTGCAAGTTAGAGGCTGTCAAATATGCCTGACCGCCCATATTCAATCCAAAATGGCCGACTTCCTGTTTGTTGAAGGGTGGGGTCATTATAATATTTTATGTTGGGTACACTGTGGAGAATCACTGTACCAAGTTTCATTGCTCTCTGCCAAAGTAAGTGTGTCCAGGGTCCCCTAGGGGTCATACACATGGTGGCGCTATAGAGGCATTCTTTATTTGACCTCTGTAATGTGCCTATGTACATTAAATATACAAATAGACACTAGTAGGACCTGTGGTTTCACCATTATAATAAGGTTGATTTTATCTTTGGCTGTAAGAAGGTAGTCAGTAAATACCAGTCGTTTTGATCTTGCACATGAAAACAATATAATACCCACCTTCCTATGCCTCTATATTTTCCCATCTTGCAGGTGCTCTCTGATAAGCACTGACAACCTCTCACAGCACTGGCTATGCCCCGGTTGTTCTGCACTTTTTAGCCTAGCCCTTTTTTCTCAGAGGCGTCGAAAAGCCGGTGGGTATTATTTTTAATGATTGTTTATTGAGCCTAATCTGCCACCTTAATCAGAGGGACCTTTGCAATCTGTGTACGTCTGGCACTTTCTCCACTGTTGTTGATGCTGCTGGCTGTTTATGCGCCCGACTAAAAAGCATATATCAGCCAAATGCGTTTTCAATCACAAAGACTTTACGGCGATAATTATGTAGAGCCGCTATGATCTATTTGCATCAGAGGCATCAGAATGTTTAGCGCTCACCTGTTTTTGTGAAGGTCAGCAGCAGGACGCGGGTAATGGTGGAAAATGAGCACAAAAGGGATGACTCAGAGCTAAACTATGAGCTGACAATTTACAATAGACTTCAGATATCACTTACATTTGAAAGAGTTTCATTTCAAAGTGTAAAATATAACTGATATGCAAAATCATGTAATATGCAGCATTAAGTGCACATCTCCCGGATTTATTTAGAGTTATTTGGTATGTAAACAGTCTGACAGCTAATGGTTGGGATTTCACTACATTAGTCCAAGCTGGCACTGCACAGAATGGGGAACAAATTAGCCATGAGCTGTGGCTGTCTATGTAGATACAGGTGTATCAACTTTTCAGCTCCTGAGAAGGTCAGCCCCTCAGCATACAGAATTACTCCGATGTGAGAATGTAACAGAATACACCTCCGGGTATGTTTTTGATAACAGCGTGGTAGAAAGCAAAAATATTAATTAAAGAAAGGGACCTCATATGGTAACTGTCATTGATTAAGTTATATTGAGTACAGTTTTTACATCCAAGAAGCTTGAACGCATATGCAGCTTATCATTATTCACCAATTACTATGAAATGTGTTGAAGATAACATAGCGACCCGGTTCATTCCACACATTCAACACTTTAGATATGAAAAGCTACATGGAGTTGAATAACTATTTAAAAAATAAATCCAGGTTCAAGTTTTCATAAAAGTTCTTCACTTGCTAGTCCTTGGGCCTGGCCATCTTGTGATGAATCATGCATCGGATCAATTGGCCGTGGCTTCCTTACGGGGCTTAAGGCTTTTGTCCTCCACCTGCCATCCTGCGTCATAGGTTGGTCTCCCCTGTCAGGATGTCACCGGTACCCCTGTCACCAAATCTCATACAAGTGGCTTTTATTTAGTCCTAGTCTCGTCCTCACTCCAGTGCACTTGCAGCTGTTGCTTGTTGGCGGTCCATCTGCTAAGGGTATTGTTTATGTGCTTGCTGATCCAGAGCTCATTACCATTCCACCTTCCCCTATACACTATTGTTCTTCCCACTAATGCGCACGGCTTCCGATGCAATCTGTCTGGAGGTTTATGTACAGCCTTGAAGTGACTAAGACGAAGAAAAAGAATGCCCCAGATGTGGAGACGTGTCAGCAATGGGGCAATAAGGGCAAAGAATGTTAGGCTGAAATAGAGATATGTTATATATTATATTATTATACACTATATTGCCTTTCTCACAGGTTTGCATCAAGCTTCTGGACTAGAATCCCTTCAAAACAATGGCAAACAATGGGAAGTGGAAGTAAGCTCGGGTTATTTCGAGAAACCAAGAATTTTAGCTCTTGAGAATGTCGGCGTCTCAGCATAAAGTGCAAGACAGAAACAAAAAACAATATATAAGGACAATATAGCAAAGAAGAAAGCTCAGAAAGGTTGAGTTGATCTACCGCGACTGGAGAAGCACTTGACCCACAAGTTGAGAAGCCCTTTTGAAAACAATGACAGGAAGGACTCACACAGTATACATTTCAGAACTTCCAATTTTACCCAATAGTTAAAGCTACTCTAAACGGATGGAAGAAGTCACTGGCTTTCGACACTGTATAATTAATCCAGATTAACTGAATGACGAAGTAACAGCAGTGGAAATGAACTGGCACCACATTTTACACTTAACACAATGTGAGCGCTCGGCCAAGTGTAAATGTATTGTCAAAATGAGGTCCCAATGTTTGAGAAAGCCACTCACTAGAGCTCTTTTCCATAGACATACTTCACAGCACACCAAAAATACCACTGCGCTAGCTAACTTCAGCAGCTTTTATGAGTAGAGTTGAAAGACAGTGTGCCTAGTTATTCAGCAACTATGTGCCTTGAGTGGGGGCACAACCTGGACAGTGAACAGGTAAGAGATACAATGAAAGCCAAACATTCAATGTCACATTCATTTACTATTGGCAATCTAGAGTCACCGATACTCCTGCAGGACTTTGGACAATGGAGGGAACCTACCGAAACATGGGGAGGGCATGCAGACGCCATAACATCTCAAGTATCATCAGATTATATCATTAGCAATGGAACCGTTTATTTTGCTCATTACTTTTAGGAGTATACCTTGGATAACCAGTATTCACATTCAGTCACTAGGGGCAATTTACAGTTACGTGCATGTCTTGTAAGAGAAGAGCCCATTGTAACACGGGGAGCACACGCAGACTCCATAATAGTGTATAATCCGTGCATTTGAATATGTGAGCGTTCTTCCAGCTAGCTTTCGAACAAATGTTTTTCTATTTATGCATTTCAAAAAGACAAGTGGACTTCGAGGAACGATGAGATGGACTTGCGGCTCTATCCAAGCTTAAAACGCTTACTCTTAACTATAGTTTCAGAGTAGTTTGCAATGCCAGTAAATGCGCAGTGTGGAATTTCAGCTCAGTAGGTCAGAACTACAAAGTCAAATGGAAAAACAAAATGTGCTGAGACTTGAATAGTGAGCTGCAATGGGGAGGAAAAAACACGTTTGAAAGAACAGAAAGGAGGTGAGGTTTTGGATAGTTCAGCTGTCACAGTAGAGCACTAAAAGTCAACACACAACAAAGGCTGAAACTGGGACATGTATTCAGTTTCCGTTATGGCTTGAGAACTTGAAGCCCTCAAAAACAGAGACCTCCGCCAGGGCAATGATCCATATCTCAGAATGGCAATGATATAATGACCAGATTTGCTCAGGGGCTAATGCCAAGTCACAAAGTAATACATTAATACTATGCATCTGTTTCTGTCCAGACCCTCTCACGCTTTTCGTTGACCATTTCTGTCCTTTTTTGACTAGTTTCAATTTATTCACATATAGGCCCATTTATGTTTTAGTTTCAGTATAATTCCGGGTTGAATTATCTGTCAATGTGAAATGGGAAAAATGAGATAATGATTCCACACACAGAAATGTGGAAAACAGTCAACGATATGCTAAAACAAGCCAATTAAGTACAGATCAATGTAAACTAGCTAAAAAAAAAAAAAAAAAAAAAAAAACAAAAAAAATTATGAAATCCAATAATTGTAAATGGTCAACACGACCGATGCTGGCAAAACGCTTAAAAAAAA
>JAVQKC010034201.1:0-13351 GCA_036025475.1 Philypnodon macrostomus
CAAGGGGCCGCCAACCCCATACTCCCGGAGCACCCCCCACAGAATACCGCGAGGGACACGGTCGAATGCCTTCTCCAAGTCCACAAAGCACATGTGGACTGGTTGGGCAAACTCCCATGAACCCTCGAGCACCCTACGGAGGGTAAAGAGCTGGTCCAGCGTTCCACGACCAGGACGATACAATCTGATTACCCCAAAAAATTATTATCATCATTATTTTATGTTAAACCCATTGTTGTATTGAGCTAGAAATAATCAAACCTGTGTCACTGTTTATATTTGGACATAAATGTCTATCAAAAATAGTAAAAGTATATTTGTTATAACTGAGATACTGATTAGTAACTCTATCCTTTAAGTGAGACTCTGCTTCACTCTGAGGTCTCACCGTGTCCTAGTTTGTCTCTCACTTCAGTTTCTCTTTGTTCTCCTCCGTCTGGTGGTACTAGCCTCAGGGCAGCCTCTTGCATTCAGCTGCGGTCCCCTCTTAAGACCTGAGTGGCACAACAAACTGATTTCAAAATGTGGACTAGTTATAATATCTGGTCCACCTTAAGAAAATCTCGCTTTTCACCATCTGCACTGATGAGCATATGAGCATATGTGTAAATGGACTTGACTGAATAAAATAAGATTTGATTTCTATATTTGTAAACATCATTGGAATAAATGTTATAAAGATTAACTGATACTAATATTACTAAATGAATTCTTCATCAAGCCGTTTTTCCAATGCCAATTACCCATTTATCAAAAAAGCAGAATGCAGCTAGAGAACTTAAGACAATCTCGAGATTACAAAAACTCCAGCCACACTTTGTGTCAGTCCCACGCCCAGATAAATGAAAAGGGTTGTATCAGACCATTAAGTGTAAAAACGTATGCCACCTTTACATGATTTGGATATCTCTGCCGGTTTATTCAAATATTCTTATACTTTTAAATGTAAATCTTGTGCTTAAATTCCATGTTAGCAACTATGGGCTCTTGGCGGGGTACACCTTGGACAATGGGCAGTCAGTCGCAGGGCTTACACAATAACCACTCAGATTACCAGTTCACCATCACATGCTGTTTTTTGTTGATAACCACAGTTACTTGAGCAGACAGACTAGACTAGGATTGGGACTACCATGGAATTTTGCACAGACTAGGATCCATCTCTCTCTCTCTCTCTCTCTCTCTCTCTCTCTCTCTCTCTCTCTCTCTCTCTCTCTCTCACGCTCTCTCTCTCTCGCTCTCTCACTGCAGATCTCTTGGTCCGCTGCTCTGGGAAGGCAGTGGACGGTGTTTCTCGGCTGATTGAATGGTCACTTTTGGGGCGCGTATCCTGAAACACGATCAGGAAGCGTTTGGCCTGTGCGTCCGCTCTGCTGCTCACGTGGACCGCTGCTGTTTTCACTCAAAACACCAGGAGACAGTAGAAGAAGAAGAGCTCGGCGTTCCTCTTCACTTCCTCTATTCAGCTACAACTCCACCTCCAGAGCATCAGACCACAGCCTCCAACACAACAACATCTCCTCCCACCTCTCTCCTACCTCCATCCATCAGAGACCCATCTTCTGCATACACCACCCACTGACAAGGAAACCCCCAGGGCCCAAAACTCAAGCTCTGTCGCCATCAAGTTCCATTTGGATAAAAAACTGAATGATGGGCATTTCTTCAAGGCTTTAATTGGATTTGCTGAATGGTGGTTAACGGCTTTATTTGTGGCTTTTTGTGTAGAAAGTAATAGGATACTGAATTGAACACGTGAAGCAACCATTATGCAGGTCTGATTGATTGAAGGCAAAGCACATCTGTCCCCATCCAGTTGTTGCTGAGATCTGCAGCTGGTGAAGTCTTGTTGAAGTTATGGAGAGAAAATAAGGAAAAATGTTCCAGTTTCCCTCAGGGTTTGGAATTTGGCATTTGACATTATCCCTGAGTTAATGCCGGAATGTCAGAAATAAACATTCATTATATCAGCTTCATTTAGCAAGAGTAGCATCAACAGAGCATTTTATTGCCTTTTGTAGATACAAATGTTGGAAATATAATGCAATTTCTATATATAAATATCTGAGTTGCAAACACATCTTTTTGTTTGGAAATCATTTCAGACATCTGAAATCAAAGCAGGACTGAGACAAAAGGCTGAGAGTGGTCTGAGAGGTTTGTAGCCCGAGGTGAGGAGGAGGAGGAGGAGAGGTGAAGAGGAGGAGGAGAGGGTCATTTGTAAAGAGCTGAATCAGATGAACGCACAGTCACTGATCCACATGCACTGTTTACTGACACACACAGAGTCAGATAGAGATTCAGCATCAGAACAGAGCTTCAATAGAGACCCAAGAGACAGACAAAGACACAGAGAAGAGGAGGTTGAAGTGGAACTCCTCTGATAGACCAGACACATCTAAAAGTTACAAAAATATAGTTAAACAGTGGAATGTTTACTTAAGTGTTATTACGAATATGCTACTATTGCTATTATAAAAGTACATAGAAATTGACTAAAGAGCAGAGAGATGGTAGGCAAAGACTCCAAAGCAAGCTTGTATATATCCTTTATTAGACAGAAGCATAAAGATCAGCATGAATACAATGTGGGTGGCACTGACTTAAGTTACTGAGGCTCCACACCAACCTGCTGGTTGGGCTCTGGGTTGGTACAACACATTGTATGCGATTAGAGAAACACCAAAGAAGATGAACAAACAAAGCCTCATTCCATTTAGAAGGACTCTTTACACACTAATCAACCCTGTAATAACGTTATACTAATTTTATACTAATGGTTTTCCACAACTGCTTATTATATTTAAGCCATGTAAGCCCAAAGCAACTAAATCATTGAGGCTAAAATATCTCAACTATGTGACTAGTGGAATTAATGAGTTTTTTCAGTGTGGCCTCCCTTTCAGTGTTTGATTTTTTTTTCTTTCCAGTATCAGCCTCAAACGGACATCCTCTCGGAGCCCTTTAGCCTCTCGTTTGTCACTCACAGCGCTCAGAAGCCTGCAGGTGGAAGAGGAAAAGCGGCTAAATCTGAGCTGAGGTCAAACCAGAGCTGTTCCTGAGGTCACGGGTCAAAGGTCAGGGGCCACAGGTAAAGTGCAGCTGAAGGGTCTCTTCAATATAAAAGCTCTGGATAATGACGGACGGAGTTACAAAAACAGCACTTATCCCCGAACTAACCTCTGTCTGAAGGATATACCTGGGTTAGACACTGACACTTTCTCCTAATCTATAAGTGCTGTAGACTTTAGACTCAATTAGGTATTATTTGAGTAACTATAGTTTTTGGAATGAATGGTTAGAGCATATTTAATACATTAGTATAAATGATATTAGTATGGCATATACACATATATACAGTATATGCAGGTATTTAAAAGGATTATTATTGTAATTTCAAAATTATAAATATGTATATTTATTTTGAACATAATGTTAGATGTATTTTTTGTTTTATATAATTTTGTAAGCAGACTTTTTTGTTACAGGGATTAAAGCTTCAGTAACATGAAATTAAATCTGTAATTGTGTGTCTATATGTTATAAAAGTCCAAGATGCCGCTGGTGTAGTTTTTAAGGCTCTTAAAGCAAACAGTAAAAATTATGTTCTCTAGGTCTCCTCTCTCCCCTCTGTCCTGCCCCCTCTGTGTTGCCCCAGGGGTAGGTCTGGGGGCAGGAGTTTGTGTTTGGAGTCGCAGAAGCAGAACAGAGTCTGAGGCACAAGTGTCATTCACAAAATCATCCGAGCAGCTCTCAGCCACACACTGCACTGAGAGGCTCTTAGACGAATGAGAAGCCTGTGGGGAGGCCGCACAAAGACAATCACAGCACAAAGAGAAACACTTCAGTCCAAAAATAACACCACACAGGTCACTTAAACATGTCTCCATGGCTCTGTCCATAACGAAAATTAAAGTTATTCCTAATTATATCAGTCAGAAATCAGAAGATCAGTACATTCACCTTCATTATTTGACATAATCTACAAATGCACAGAATCTTAGATATACTTTCAAACACTCTAATCTTGAAGGTTAATGTGAAGAAATTCTGTTTGATTACCATGTGCTCAAACTTATATTCAATGATTGCAAATTTATATACATGCTTATATTCAATGACTCAGTGATTAAGTGTTCATGAAAGACTGTTGCAGGTCAAGATGTACAGATCTCAAGCATTATGATATGAATGTTGTTTGAGACACAGTGATAGGAGAAGGCGCCTGATCGGTGACCTTCCTCTATGCTGTGTACGAGTGATTATCTATTGTTGTATTATTGTAACTATTTGTTGAAACTCAATAAAATGTGAGTCCAGAGGAGATGCTCATTGGGAGTGTGCATTTAACACCCTAAGAGCACCTCTCCTTGTCGCAAGATGAAAGACTTTCTTTGTGTGCGTCTGATCGATTCTCCAACAGCAGATTTGTCAGACATTTACTGAACTAAGCTAGAGGTTCTCAAAGTCTGGGGCCCGCCTCAATAAACTTTTATTATAGATTATATAGAGGCTGAGATTATAAAAAAGAATACTCAGATAAACTCAGTTATTGTGATTTAATGTACACTAATCATTATTCTTATCATTATTAATATTATTGTAGAAGTATTTTGTGTGTATTTTATATGAGGGGTGTGTGAAAAAGAACCACTGAACTGAGCATTATTTTTCAGTAACGTTACTTTTATTTGAGTACAATTAATCCTCAAACGCAGTACCCTTTTCACCGTGGGAGTGTATCTTACATGTGCACGTGTGTGAGTTGAATGATGCAGCTGCACCAGAGCTGTGGGGTCAGTTACGGATCAGATGAAACTGATCCTGGGTCAGAGATCAACAGATCTGAGATAACCTCTGACTCACTCACACTCACCTGTTAGCTCCACCCACTCACGTACTAACCACACCCACTCACCTGTATATACACCTCCTACAGTTTACTATTGTTTAAGTCTTAGTTTGACCTGAGTATCGCTGAAATGCCATTTTGCAGATATAATGCTGTTTTTCAGGTTCTGATGGTAGTATTTTCTGAGAAAGCTACTTGTTTACACAAAATTTTGGATCCAAAATATAGAATAATATAAAATAACATATAAAACTATAGTTATAGTTTAGTCTCCAAGACTCTCCCAAATAATGTACATATTGATGATGATATTGATCACTGACATCACAACTTGACCAGTTCATGTTGCTTGTAAAATTGTCCGACACTTTTCGGATTGTCATAAACCATAATAATCCCGACCCAGCTTTTTTAGTCTGGTTTGGGATTATTAGGTTATTATTAGCAATCGGTTTGGTATGTTTTAATGTTGTAATTATTTTGTATTGATTTTTTACTGTTTCTGACTTCCTTAATGCCATTTTGAGATTTCTTTCATGATTTTGTGACCCCAAGAACAATTTTCTTTATTTTTAACTAAAAAAAACCTTAGGTGAACCAACTGAAAGTTTTGGCGACCATCTTTTGGTTCCCAACTCAATGATATAATCAACCCGACACCTCTTGAAAGAACCATAATAACACATCAGTTTGAGAGGCAGGAGCACTAACCACTTCTCCTGTTAAATAAACATATATGTATTTCTTATTTACCAAATGTAATACCAAAAAGGACCATAATAAAAACCCTAGACTTGACCTCATGCTGCTTATGATGCCGCCTGTAATGGCCTTTCACCTGTGACCCTCCCCCTCCCCTGTTCTCACCTGTCTCCTCTGTATTACCCTGAGGTCACAGCTTCTGTTATCGTCTGTCACCACTAATTACTCCATTCACCTGCTCGGCTTTGACAAATGCACTCACAACAAACCAAGAGGAGCACTTCAACTACATTCAAGTCACTGGGTCAAAACTACACCACTTCACCTTTACATGTGTCTTTTGACATTTAGAGGCATCTATTTGCTTTTTGCCCCCGAGAATAGGAATGTGGCAATATAAAATTTCAAGGCCAATCCCAATATTCTGTAAACATGGCTATGTTTTCTATGTTTTTATATAAAGGAAATGTTTTACTGTATATATCAATCCAACAGGATTAATATATAATAATAAAAACCTTTCGAATTGGCTGGTTGTTTCTAAATGTAAATAGTTATCCTTTTTGCACAACAGATTAACATTGGCCATCAGTACAGGCCAAATCAGTCGACCTTGTGAATATTGGTCGATACTGAGGTTAAGCCCATACCAATACCTTACCTGAGGATGTTCTTGTTTATGAATGGTCGTAATATTCAATTGTATTAACCAGCCAATACCATGTCACCAGTAACATCACAGAGTCATAAAGATGTTTCCTGTTTCTGGCAGAAAGAGCTGTTTTGAGAGCTGCAGGGCTGTGGTAAATGTTAGCATTAGCCTTGAGCTAAAGGAAACGGCTCCATTAGCATGATTGACTCCATTACTGCAGCAGGCTCATAAACCAGGAGAATGATGATTAGCCACTTCACATATCATTCTTTATTTTCACGCTCTCTTCATATGCCTGCGTTAGAATTTCTTAAATATTCTGCCGTGTTTTGTTACCTCACGGCAAAAAGGCCCTAAATTAAATTCCTTTGACTTAATAATAATAATAATAATAATAATAATAATACATTTTATTTCTTAGGCGCCTTTCTAGGCACTCAAGGTCGCCTTACAATCAGACAAGATAAAATACTGTTACAATAAAATACAGTTTAAAATACAATACAGTTTATAAATTGGACATGGATGCTGAAGTCAGAGGGAGTAGGCTGATCTAAATAGATGTGTTTTGAGTCTGGATTTGAACTGTACGAAGGTGTCGGTCAAGTGGGAGTGAGTCCCAGAGCTGGGGAGCAGAGCGGCTGAAGGCCCTGCTCCCCATGGTGACAAGCCGGGCAGGTGGGACAGTGAGGTGGATGGAGGAGGAGGATCTGAGGGTACGGGCAGGTGTGGCGATATGTAGTAGGTCAGAGAGATATGGGGGAGCGAGGTGGTGTATTGCTTTGTATGTAAGTAGGAGAGTTTTGTAAGTGATGCGGTGAGTGATGGGGAGCCAGTGGAGTATGGGTGGGATGTGATGGAGAGAGGGAGTGCGTGTGATGATATCACAGCATTTTAGCATTTTAAGAACACTATCCTCATGCTTTGAAGATGTGACTTGAAGCAGATGATTGAAAGGTGGGGAGAGCATCTGTTGGGACCGGGTTCAACAAAGGGAATAGTTAATACACTACTGACAGTTGTGTGGATGTGCTGGCTGATGCGTTCCCATATAGTCATGTATAATTCACTGTGCCTCTTTAACTTTTTATTAAGTCCAAAGAGCAGCATATGTATTGTCCATTGTCATCAACTTTTTCTTGGCTGGGACTTTATCTTTTCATGCTTCAGAGGATTTCTCTATCGGGTGCTCAAGATGGTGAAGAAACACTGTAAAATTGTGCATTTTTACCCACTTGGACGCAAAAATATATCACTCTCCCCTATCACTACATTAGCAGCAGAACCATGTCACACTCCTCTGCCTCATCACCATCTCTGCAGCAAAACCATCTTACTTTCCAACATCACCACTTCAGCAGCAGACCCCTCTCACTCTCCTCCATCGCCACCTAAGCAGCAGAATCACCTCACCTCTTCCCCATCACGTCCTTGGCAACTGAACCATCTCACTCTCCTTTCATCACCCCCCCAATTGCAGAACCGTCTTACTCATCACCATCGCCGTCTCAGCAGCAGGATGACCTCATTCCCCATTGCCCCATCACAACCTCAGCAGCAGAACCCTCTCACTCCCCTCCATCACCACCTAAGCAGCAGAACCATCCCAATCTCCTCTTGCCCCATCACAAAGTTAATTTGTTAACCTCATCCCCACGTCGGCAGCAGACCCCTCTCACTCTCCTCCATTGCCACCTAAGCAGCAGAATCACCTTACTCTCCCTGGTCTCACCACCACTCTCCTCCATCACATCCACTAGATTGCTCGTGATTGTTAGTTAGCATCACAACCCAATGTTTTTTTGTTTTTTTTTTTCATAATTTTGGAACAATTTCTCTGACTGAATACCAGTTTTGCCGGAGTGCCTGCAGTGGTTAATGCTGGTGACAATGAGCTTCTGTTATCTCACACTGCGTCCACTTTCCTCTGTCATCACTGTTCTTTGACTCCACCTGCTGCTAGTCCGGGTCAGATTAGATCGCTGGAGGAACGCTGGTAGAAAAAAAAACTTTTGTCCGAGACCTTTTGTTGTTTTCTTCATGTTTACGTCTATTATTTAACAGCGTGTTCGATACCAGGGCTTTCAAGAATGCCTTTAAAAGCAGCTCCTTTGAAAACACGCTTCGCCATCACAGCATTGGACTGATGCACTTTCCCTTTGTAATGATCCAGCGCCGCATGTAGTCTCCCCGTCCGACATGGACACTTTATTAGGTAGACTTTGTACCTAATCATGTGGCACCCAGTCTTCTGCCGCTGATGCCCACCTGCTGGTTGTTTTTATTTGAGCCCTAGACATGCTTGTGTGAAAGATTTGCCACCATTATCATCCATTTGTAAAATCATATGTTAACTCATACCGATGGTTTCACCTTCAGCAGGTTTGCATGGAAGATCTCTACTTCACTACATACACTGCCGATGTGATGGTCTGATTAGCCGTCTGAGCCCACATTATTATGCCTGTACGTCATCCTAATAAAGTGGCCAGTTTGAGGTCTTTTGAAGTTTGGTTGAGGCTTTGTGGCATCTGTTACTCAATAGGGTATTCACCAGCGTCCTTTCAAGAATGCCATAAAAGCAGCTCCGTTTCATACATGGCACAATATCACAGCATAGTTCTGATGCACCTTTCCTTCATACTGATTCAACAAACCACACTTTGTCTCTTTGGCTTTGTGTGGACCCCGGTGTTGACATTTCATGCTTGTCATGGCCAGCTCAGTAGTGGGCCGTCGCCGAGGTGTGTATCTGATAGCATAGTCACCAGCCCAGTCTATTAAAGTCAAAGTGCTGTAATTCTCCCCTTCACGCCCAGGGCCTGCCTTCACTTTCAATGACATGCACCGTGATATGTGGAGAAAACCCAGCAGCATGTGGCAGCATCCGATTTACCACTTTGAGGGCTGAGGTGTCCAAATATAGAGCGTTGTAATTTTCCAGTCTACTGCGTGAGATCCTTTGTTTTGAGTAGTGTTGTGGATCTCAACTGTCGCATGGGTATCAGAGGTGGTATTTGGGGTTCTTTTGACTCCACCACCCCAGCACCAGAACCATCTCACTCTACTCCATTCCATCACCATCTCAGCAGCAGAGCCATCTTACTCCATCTTACTCCCATCTTAATCCATCAACACTTCAGCAGCAGAACCATCTCACTCTACTCTATCACCACCTCAGCTGCAAAGCTGCACATCTCACTGTCCTCCTCCATCACCACCATTGCAGTAGAACCATCTCACCCCTCAGCAAAACAAACTTACTTTACTCCTCCATTAGTCCCTAAGCAGCAGAGCCATTTCACATCACACCACCGCAACAGAACCATCTCACTCTCCTTCTCCATCACCATTTAGCTGCCAAACCATATCTCTCCCCGTCACCACCCTCTCAGCAGCAGCACCATCTCACTCTCCTCCATCACCACCTCAGCAGCAAAACTACGTATCTCACTGTCCTCCTCCATCACCCCCTTTGCAGCAGAACCATCTCACTATCCTCCTCCATCTCCCCTTCAGCAGCAAAACAGCCTTACATTCCTCCTCCATCACTAGCTAAGCAGCAGAACCATTTCACATCACCACCGCAGCAACAGGACCATCTCACTCTCCTCCATCGCCACTTCAGCAGCAAAACTAACTCACTTTTCTCCATCACAACATTAACAGCAAAACCAACTCGCTCCTTCACGAAGATGCCCAAATATAGTCTTGTAATTTTCCAGTCCGCTGCCCTGTTTCGCGGGAAGTGCAAATGGGATGGTTTTCATATATGCAATTGTCATTTTTTTCACCCCCTTACATTTCTACTCATTCAGATTTGACTTTAGCAGTGGCATTAAAGCGAGCTCTCCATGGCTCCAAGCAATAGCAGTAATGTTACGAAGAGATAGAGGTAGAGACATTAAGAGAGGGATGAAAGGCAGGGTCCTTTACTAAAGATCAGTATATCACACACACACTTGATCAAGCAGGAATACTAGAGCAGGAAGCAGAAAGCAGAAATCAGTTTGGAAGAAGATATCTAAGAGCTTAACACAATGGGACGAAATTGGATTTACACATTTTGCTGATTTTTATTTTCAGAAGAAGACCACTAGGCACACTGTTTCACTGGCCACAATGCCTATATCTGGATACAAAAAATCTGGAGACAGAATAAGCTTTTAAATGTATCTTTATTATTATGTATTGGTTTAGTCCTGACCTGTTTTAGACCTATGGTAAAGATGTAGTCTGAAGTTAAAATGTTTAAAAAAATAAATGCTTTAGTCCCCCTCCTGGCCTCTACGGCAACATCAAATCGAGTTTGCGTTGACTATACCACTACTCAATCACTAGACTATATAAAATTGTCCAATGTAGTAACCCAGGAATTCTGAGTTGATGTTGCTGTAGAGGCCAGGAGGGGGGACGAAATAAAGTACCAGAGTACCAACTTAGCATAGTCAGATTAGATATTAAAATATAGGTGTATTTTGGAACATGAGTTTAATATGTATGAATTCAATAATAGAAATCTTGATTCTTTAGTCAGGATTTCTACAGATTTCATCAGTTGCTGATTACAACCCCTATATTAATAATCACATTCGAAAAATAGTGACATTCACGTCTAGCTGGGCCTACTGATTTTTTTTTGTTTGTTTTTTATTTATTTTTTTACGAGATGATAAATTTCAGACCCCCCCCCTCAGACGCTACACTTCACTGGGCACGGGGCCTATCTGCAACAGGATATGCAGGCGTGCCTTATGCCCAGATGCCAGAATTAGCTTTTAAATTCATCTTCTTTATCTTTACGTCAAATTACGAGAGCGTTTTTGGAGGATGCCCATTCATCACAGGAGACCAGATGCGGTAGATTCAATATTTCTTTAAAAGCTGACCCACAAGGGACCATTTCCATTTTAAACCACCCCCGGATCTTTTTTACCCCCAGTCTCATTTAGCCGCTTGATTAAAACATAAAGCGAAGGCTGATTAATTATGTATATTCTTTCATGTCTTTTTTTTCAGGTACTGTCACATTATAATGTTTTTTTTTTTCTACTTTCTGTTTTTCCTCCTTACCTTTCATCGTTTGATTTAGAGCATCTTTCACACGTGTATGCAAATACTCTCGAAGCCGTACCACAAACACACAAGCCGTTTTTAATTAGGACCTCATTATGGGAACAATTTTATGATGTTATTTTTACCTCTTTGACCCTCTAAGTGTTTCATCCAAAACGCTAAAACTAAATTAGCCATTTTAGCAGCCACAGCAATATTTCAGGAGATAAACCTCTGTGAAGACTATTGTATGTATGGCCCACGGGGAATAGGCAACTCCCTGGCTGGATCATTTATATTGTACTGATTGCATGTTGTAGTAACCTGAAAAGACTCTATTACATGGAGGAATCCGAAAGATATGAAATATACCAATTCCATGTTTTACCATATTGTGGTCGCAGGCGGCTAGAGCCAACTCTATAGCGACTATGAGGTACACAATGGCTAGTCGACATAGAGACATAGATAGACAGCGATTTAGACTCACCAACACTCCTTCCACATGCACGTCTTCAGAAAGTCAGATTGCCATGTTTTTTTGAGATGGCCGTAAAAGTTCAAAAAGTCAGGACTAAGCTAACACTGAACAAAAATGAATCAGGAGGAAACCAGTGTTAAACCAGGTCTAAACTGAATCTAAAGGTCTTAACAAAGTATCAACCAGAACTGAACAAGGTCTGAATCAGGACAATCTAGGAGCGATTGCACATATTTTGGACGTCAAAAGCACAACTCAAACAACACTATCCTGCAACCAAGTTGTGCCCGGCTGTCTCCTACGACATAGAGACATAGACAGACCTTAGATCAGTTTAAGTCCAGGTTGAAAACTCACTTATTCTCTCTGGCGTTCAATACTAGATAGACCAGATGTCTTGGTTTTAACCTTTTAATATTGTTTTTATTGCATGTTCAATCTTTGCCTTCTATCTGTTTTTCATTATTATGCACTTTTATGTACATCCCTTTGGTCAACTGAGGTTGTTTTATAATGTGCTATATAAATAAATTTTACTTGACTTGACTTGACTTTTAAGTCTACAAATGAAAAGCTTTCATATTCCCTCCTCCACAGCTTCTCCTGATCCACCTTCCCTCCTGTTTCTGTGTGTGTCTGTGATTGTGAATTCCTAGGTGGAGTTAACCACTTACCTGCTGAGCTGACGCCACACCTGCCTCTCATCACTTAATCACCACAAGCAGAAAAAGCCTGCAGACCTGCCCTCCAGTGCCAGATCATTCCGTCACTACAAGTGGTGATATATGTTCAGGCGTTGCTATCTTTTGGAAACTTCCAACATTTTACTGACCTTGTTTTCTCCATCTGCCCCAGTGCCTCCGGTGAGTCAGCTTTTTCTGCTTCCTTCATCCTAACCTTCTCCACCCGAGCCGTCCAGGACCTACTGCCCCATTTACCGCCTCCACCAGCTCCTCATGACAGATTCACAAAAACTTTAATAAACACTTTGTTTGTGCTCATTCTGCTCTGCTGCATTTTTGGGTCTGCCAGTTATCCCTTAACACTATTTTAGGAGTTGCACACCTCCCTTTAAGGCCCATTTTCCACCCTGCTGGCCAAACCTAATTCACTACTACATCCAGGAGACAGTTTTCAGAACCTGAGAAGGTCAGTGCCTCAGCATACAGAATGACTCAAACATGTGTGATTGAAACTAAACACAACAAAGCACACTACATTGTAACATGGTAGACAGCTTGTAAACATTAGGTTAACATAATAGGGCCTATAAAGAAAATTTAGCTTCTTTTCCTTGTGCAATATACGCCCACAATTCTAGCCACAACAAACAAACTCCCACGCTTACAAATATAAGATTGCATATATTCTTGTGTCAGCGTGCCGCTAGAAAGTAGTAATTAGCTTGTCACAGGGAGCTCACTTTAAGAGCTGCATTTATATATATAGTCCTGGACATGAGCTTCAAGTCTGCCAAAAACATATTGACAACGTATCGACTGGAGTTTCTAATTCGCTAAAAGGGGACATATGCTGACAGCTCATTTAAATGAATACATGGTCCGATGTGGCTTTAGTCGGGGCTTGTGCTGAGCAAGGCCTAATATTT
>JAVQKC010034210.1:0-15985 GCA_036025475.1 Philypnodon macrostomus
GAAGGTTATTGTGAATACGCCCATTAATGTTAAGTTATTGTGATCGCGTTTAATAAAGTTTGGCTGACTGATTGTCTGACTGTTTTGTTTCGCTTAATACGCCTTATGGTCCGGTGCGCCTTATATATGAAAAAAGTTTGAAAATAGACCATTCATTGACAGTGCGCCTTATAATCCAGTGCACCCTATAGTGCGGAAAATACGGTACTCAGAAGTGGCCAACAGGGGAAAAGACTACCTTAAAGGGGTCATAAACTTTTTTAACAACAGAAAATTATAAAACATAATGTGCTAATCTAGAAGTGTTTAGAAGAATGCATAAAATAACGACTTTCATACTGGAAATCCATATGATCCAGCCATGGTGAGGCTAAACACAGACCCCAGATTTTTTTATTGTTGGCTCAGACCAACCAGCATATGCCATCGACCCACAGCACAAGCTATAGCCCCTTATTGACTGGCTGTCTCTCTCAGTGGCTATTATCTTTACTGCCTTGTTACCAGATGGAGCGGGTCGGGAGCACTGCACACGAAAATACCAAAAAAAATCAGCACACACACCTAGTTTCAGTGAGCAGATGGGCAACGAGGGCAGGGGAGATATCACACGGAGCAAGAGACCGCAGCAATTACATAAAGATAGGTGCAGCCAGGGCCTAGGAGAAATGACAGAAGAGAGAACAGACAGAGGGGAATTGTGTTTGTAAAGATGTCTGAAGCTGATAACATTAAGTACAAGTACAGCCTAATGTGGTTCATGACAGGAGACACTACACAGTACCCATCATAAACTAATCACTGAAGCACAGAACTATGATTTACTGAATTTCTGGTGACAAATACTAACGACCGTAATATATTTGTTATATAATCAAATCTTGTGAATGAATGTCAGACTGAATTGGTGTCTATATATGATGGTTTAGCATGCATGTACCCCACCTAATGTGCCATAGTTGCTGGGATAAAAACTCACATGCTACCCCTAACAAGAATATGCGCAAGAGGATCAATGAATGAATCAAATATGGTGAATTTATTTGTTATGTCTTTGTGTCTGTCTGCTATGTTAACCCTGGAGCTAACTGGAAATTGTCCACCTAGGTGCATCCCGCCTAAGGCCTATAGTTGCTGGGATAGACACTGGTCACCTACAACTGCAACAGGATGAAGCGGACAATGATGGATGATAGAATATGGAAGTAATCAAATAACAATCAAAATCATCAAAATGTATCAGTTTTCATTGGGTCAGGGCACAGACCCTCTTTGATAAAGAGTAGTAATATCTTTTTATTGCTCACTTACAGCTCTATTGTACAGGGAGTATTGTGTGTGCGGATGAATGAGCGGGGCAGTTTAACAGGCTTGTGGGTCATTCTGTCACTTCAAGATTACCAGGCAACCAGCAGAAATATTTTAGTCACCTCAGTCATGAGTGAAATCCTTACAAGGTTCAACATGAGTTATCCAATTATAACAGACAGAAGGTAGATACAGAATCGCAGTTCCTATACTTGATTATATTAGGCCACATTAGGCCTGAAATTAATATGAAATACATTATATCAAGGGATTTTTCTAAATTGTGTTATGGCCACTTCTCACGTAGACATGCACTTAATCATAAACATTGTGAATTAACAAATAGAAATAGAAATAGAACTATGAATAGAAATAGAAATAGAATACAATAAAAAATGCTAACGTTTTACAGCTGGAAGCACGTGCTACTTTTTGACAGCGTGTATCCATGGCTCTATTTTATATGATGACTTGTTTTATTCATCGCTTCATCCCCAAATGGCCTCATTAGTGTGAATTCTTCCCCGGCAGAGACATTTTTCCGCCCATTCCATTGTTCAAAACCTTGCCCTCCATTTTGCACCACCTACTACCTCACCACAAACACATGTTCAATAGAGACTTATCTGCTCCTTTCCAACTGCTCCCATTTTATCTCATTCTGAGGGATGCTATTTCTGTGACAAGAGGCAGCTGTCAGCGATGCTCCTTGGCTTTGTGAGAATTTGTGTTTGGACTGGACTGTGAAAAGATTACTACCTCTTACAGTCTGGCCATTTTATAAGCTCTAAATAATGAGGCCCATGTGTCTTCTGCTGCTATAGTCCATCAGTCCATTGCCAACCTTAGTTGTAACATTATGTAACATTTTCACTCACAGAACTGCCACTCACTGTATATTTTCTCTTAAAACCCTAAAGATATATGTGCATGTCTGTTGTTGTTGTGTGCACTTAACCCACATTGCCTATGGATAAATATAATGGTGTTACCAAGGTAGTTTACCACCAGTGTGACTATGAAGTGAATGAATAATGCTATCTTTGCCTGTACAGAAAAGCACTATGTAAATATGTTGCATTATCATTATCATTACTATTACTATTACTATTACTATTACTATTACTATTATTACTATTACTATTATTATTATTATTATTATTATTATTATTACTATATTGGCATGGTTTAGCTTGACATTCTCAATAGAGACTTATCCGCACCTTTTCGACTGCCCCCATTTTATCTCATTCTCATTCTGGGGGTTGCTATTTCTGCGACAGAAGGCAGCTGTCAGCGATGCAGCCTGGCAAGAGTGCACTCACTGAGCTCGAATGCAAAATACTAATTCAGGTTGGTGAAGTATATGGCTCACAGGAGAAAATGCCGTGGCACAGCGTCACAGAGGTGATGTATAATCAGGTCATGATCCAGCATTGGGTCTCAACAAACAAGCCTCTTTATTGTAGCTCTGTCACTTCATCCCCTGTATGTGTTTTGTTATGATCTGTGACCTACTTTCATTTTTAAGCCTAGATTAGAGATATATAATGAAACAAATAAAAGTAGAGCATGTAAGTGTGTGGGCTGATGTGTTTACCAATGAGAAGGGCAGGCAGAAAGTAGGGGCTGGGGGATGAGAACAAAAATGTGATTCTCATTTGGTGTGTTATGTGGTGGTCATGCAGATTTCTTCAACTGTGTAGGGGACTGCAACTATGGGCCTTAGTGGGGATGCACCATGGATAATAGGCAGTTAGTCACAGCAATTACACAGTGAGGCTGACAGCTAACCTAATGCACAATTGATAAGATAATCCCCCAGCTAGGTACCTAATGAATCATACATTACGCATTGGAGCAGTCAAACTGGGATGGGTCAAATGCAGAGGAACAAAAAATATACACCATTCTCTGTGACATTCATTCTTAAAAGGTCTATATTATATTAACCATGCATCTCTTTGGACACTTGGGAGGAAGCCAAAGCCAAAGAACACATGGTAACACAGGGAGGTAATGCAATCTTCTTCAAGAGATATCATACTTCGTCAACCAGAGAACCAGAGAGAGGATGATGCACTAACCACTCGGCCACCAAGCACTTATAGAAATTCCCAAATAGAGAAACGGGTAGTCCTAGCAGCAAAAAAAGACAAAAAGGAGAATAGGGAAACGGGGCGAGTGTGTGACAGTGTGTGACAGTGATGAAGGATTGATAGTCATCACAAAATGGGGGTGAGTCATGGGGCTGCTGACGTACACCAGCAAAGGTCAGGCGTATGAATTGTCTATGTCATGCCATCACTAACCCCCAGACACAGACAGAGAAGGGAACAGCAGCTAATCTCACCAATAAAATAAGGCTTCAATCTCAAATCAATAGGCACTTTAACTCCCTGTTGTTTTGCTGCTTTTGGTGGTTTGACAAGCCATTATCTCCCCTGGTGCTAATTTATTTGAAGACTATAAAGGAATGAAGCAGATGACTCCCACCATTATGTGCAAAATTATAGGCAATGGGTGGCATGCTTAAATGGTGCAAAATGACTATTCTACCTATGCGTCTGAATCTTAATGTGTCCTCCAGTTTCTCCCTCTCCCCCCGTGTGTGTATACTTACCTGAGAGGAGCACTCCACCTCAGCTGCTACTCTTTACCCACCTGTGGGTCATCTACATTCAACACAGCTGTACGTAAACCCGGTTCTGATCCCCACTCTTGGTAAATTCATCTGACTCGGCTTCACCCAGCTCTGCACTAATCTAGAGTAATAATATTCTGAAGTAACTGTACTATTACTTGAGTAAAATCTTGTACATCTAGAAAGAGTAAGAGTACTTTTACCCACCGCTGTGTGTCATGTAAGAACAGATTTATGTGAAAAATGTGATGATTTTTGTTCCTTGCGCCTTTACGTTTTTAGTTTTTGCCAGATTACCACAGAATTAAACAGATAATCTGACATTACGCTCAAACAGTTACCCAGTACTTTTCTACTTTTAGTTGAGTAGAATTATTGGCTACTCTACCCACCTCTGGTTAGATGTTGAACAGTCTTCTCTGCATGTTCCCTGCACCATATTATGTTTTACATCACTCAGCTCTTTGTATTGCTTTGTTGACTCAATATCTCTAAAGTAATCAAGCTGTCAAAACCACAGCAGCTGCTTTTAGAAAATAGAGCTGCGTAGAAACCTACTGTTCATTACCTGAGCCCATTAGGCATAGCAATTAGCCAGGCAAACTTAATGAGGCTGATAATTCTATATAGAATCACTGTCACAATTGGGAAATACAGCAACATACTTGTCTTGTCTCTAAGCAGTATACTGGAGCACCAGCAACATCATTTAACGGTACGATAGCTCTTTTTGTGTTTGGAGCGGGCTGTGAAAACGCTACATGCTGTGAATTCACATGTTTGCTACTGCTCAGTGTTTGTTTCACTTACCGGCCGCTTTATTAGGTAGACCTGGTAACGAAAGTGGCCGCAGCGTGGTCGTCTCAGTCTGCTGAGATAGTCCATTAGCTTCAAGGATTGAAATAATTGTGCATCCAGAGATGTACAAACAAAAACAACAGGAATTCTAACTACGATTGAAACTTTCAGTAACAGTTTCAATAATTGTTTTGAATAAGCCGCTTGGTTTTGATCAAATACCAAACATTTACTCTGGCTTTGTATGTTGGAGCTCCACAAATACACTAGGCATCAGGCCAATATCACAAAATAACAATCGCAGACAAAAGAAAGGCATATTGTTGATACAGGCTGTCCTCAGATCTCCATGGATGAAAGGGGGGTAGACTGAAGGTATAAGAGTGATAATGGAAAAGAAATTGGATTTTGAAAGCGGCTGACTTGTGCACTGGTTTAATGTAGTGAATCACAGACTCAGCTGCTTAGAGGCCAGTGTTCCTCAGCACAGCAATTATTATTGGGTCAGATATATCTAAGATGTATTTCTGATGATAAGCTTTGTGATGACTTTGTTGTATTACAGACAACATGCGGGAGACAAAATGAAACATTCGTATGCATTCAGATATATTAATACAAAACTGCAAGGCGTCCTTTTTGAGACCAGGAGATAACATCTAAAGACTATTATACAGATAGGGTCTGATAAAGCACTACATCAGGTCTAAACCAGAACTAAACCAGAGCTAAGAAAGGTTTAATCCAGGTCTAAACTAAGAATGAAATAACAGGACTAAACTACCGTACATAGGTCTAAACCAGGACTTACCTGGGTACCAGAGCCAAGGTTGGTCTAAACCAAAACTAAATCAGGTCTAAACTGACACTAAACCAGAACTAAACCAGAGCTATGCAAGGTTTAATCCAGGTCTAAACTAAGAATGAAATAACAGGACTAAACTACTGTACGTAGGTCTAAACTATGTCTAAACCAGGACTTACCTGGGTACCAGAGCCAAGGTTGGTCTAAACCAAAACTAAAGTAGGTCTAAACTGAGACTAAACCAGGGCTAAACATAATGCTTGTGGTCAGATATGTTTTGGTAAAAGGATTTTGTCACATGCTATTCACAACTTCAGCATTTCCACAATTCTGATTACATGGTTGTTTGCTGTGATGACCTTTGGCATTCTCTTAACAATGTGTGTGCCTCTCATTTCATCATGGTTCATACACTGTAGGCTGTATTGTGCCTGTGTGTGTAGCAGTTAGCTTACATTACCCTGATTTTATTATTAAATCAACAGCCCAGATATGAAGCTTCCCTGAAGATATGCAGCACATAAAAGCTCTTGATGCAGTCTGGGAACATTGTCATTAAAGAAAACAAAACATTGAAGACTAATTCAATCATGCATGGACCAATTAATGTGGTGCACCTACTTCAGACATCAGAACAGGCTAGCATTAGTGCCATGTGTACCTTGGCTTGCTCTGATGAGATACCGAGGGCAAGATAAAGACTTCGCTTGTATTATTGACTGTGTTAGTATCTACAAAGCTCATTTTAAATTTGATAGCTATAACATGAAGATGTGTTGCAATATAATAATAATGGATTGCATATACAGTATATTAGTAGTTATTTATTTCCTCCATGGTCATACACTTTTTGTAGTAAATAGTAACTACCTCTGAAGCCACAGTTGCAATGGGCAGACTGACACTAAGACATGGCAGACATACCACACACCAACATACTTACAAACCACCAAAAACACCAAATCACACACATGTAGTGAAGGTGGGTGGAGAAGTGTCTTGCCCAAGAACACAACAGCAGTATTGTAGGCAGCAGTGGTGCAGTGTGTAGGCGCTCGCCCCTCAACCGAGGGTCGGTGGTTCAAGTCCCTGTCCAAGCACACACTGTCATTGTGTCCCTGGGCAAGACACTTAACCCACATTACCAATTGTAAATGAGAATTGGTTCTCAATTGGTTTACCTGGTTAAATAAAGGTTAAATAAAAAATAAAAAAGTATAAAAAACAATGAATGGTCGAAGCAATCTTCTCATTAGTTTTTTTTTTACTCTAGTCAATGAAATGCATGTGTTTGATCTTTCCTTAGCCTGTTTGCAGCCTGCCTGAGCCTGCAGAGGTCTGACAGATGCATTCTCACAGGCTTTCACTGTACACAGCAAAATGGAGGAGGCCGAGCCCTTTGAGCCTTCATGCATTGGCTCCGGCTCAGTCTTTAACTACATATATGTTTTGAAACGGCACATTCATCTCGCCCATAAGCATCTTACTCCGGCCACACGGGCAGTAGTAAGACCGCAGGATTGTGCTAGAGGCCATTACTGCCATGATGCAAATGGATCCTTAGCTCAGCCTTTGGGATCAATCGATTGATTCTGACCAGAGGATGAGCAGTACTTGGAGGTGGGAGTCTCAGGGCTGGTGCAATTGACTGTGTGGTCAAATATAGAGTTTGACAAGATTAATGATCATCTGTCTATTCACTTTGTATATTTGTAGGCATAATACTAAATAAGAACTTAATCAGGGCGAAATCAGGCCGAAATCAGGGCGAAATCAGGGCGAAATCAGGGCGAAATCAGGGTGAAATCAGGGCTAAACCAGGGCTCTGAATAAATGTGTTATACAATCAAAAAGACAACATAATGTCCAAATTTTGAAAAATACCATAATATAAACCGTTGTTCATATTACCAAGATTAAGCTAACCGAGGAAATGCCACTTTCTAACAATAGAGCTTAGCTACAGAGTCCTCTGTTTTTGGGTATTCTACTCTGTTGCATCATCATACAACTGTCACTATTCTAACACTATTTTTCTCAGCAAACTGATTTTTTTCCCTCTCAAAGGCATTGTGTGTTGTTGATGGAAATGCCATGTCATGAGAATGCAAAGGCTGCGAAATAGCAATGTATGGGGAGCGAAGGAGGAGAGGCAGCGGTCGGCAGCTGGCTAACTGCAGGGCACAATGCTCTGGACACGTCTGTGTGATGAGCCCCCTGCATGCATCCACCATTACGAGCTTACACCACAACATTCACTCACCCCATGTTGGCATTTGAGAACGGTGCGGACATTGTAGCTACAGAATGGTGATTGAATAAGGACAAATATTGCAAAAACCCATAGATAGGCACATTTTGTCTTTTAAGGTCTAAATATTCGTTCACAATCGGAGCCACAAGCACTTCATTTTAGACTTTCCTTTACTTTGCTTGACATCAGTAAATATTGCAGCATTCTGGAATTATGCATATTTCTTGAACCTACCTTTTTTAGATTTCTATCTAAAGTCTGCAAGGGTAGGCAGTATACATTTTTCTCACACTCTCAATCTTTTTTAGGTTATTGAAACTCATAAGATATCCAGAATTCCCTCCTTTTGCAAACATGTGGAAGACTGAATTTCCATCTCACATTCAGATTATAGGCTAAACAAACGGCCTTTTTCCAAACCGGGCACATATAATGCTCTGTTTGGTGAAAAACACACAAAAACTCCTGCAGCACCCTGTAATTAGGCACTTCATGGTAATTTTCTTGTTGCCATAGAGACGAATAGAGACGCATAGAGACAATGCTGTGATGACCAGTTTACGTACTCGATTGTGGAGAGGGAGATTATTTTGAACATGTTTTCGATCATAAACATATGTAACTGTGGCTTAATGCTTTGTTTTTGATAAATAAATACATGCCTAATTTACATGAGTCAGCGTGATTAGCATGTAGACCATGTTTGTAAACAAATGAGGAACTTAGTGTAATTTAATACATGAAGGTAGGGCTACATTTTTTAATTGGGTGGCCATTTATTGATTGATAACAACAACACATCTCCAGAAGGCCTCATGGTACAGAAATCTGTCCATGAATCAGAGGGTTGTGAGCTTTATTCCCACTTCAACCAGAGCATACTGCCACTGACTCTTTACCTACCTTGCTTGATAATCAATATGATGTATTCTCTAGTGTGGTTGCCACGTCTTTGTCAGTCCGCCCCAGGGCAGCTGTGGTAGCAGAGATGTTTATCACCACCAGTGTGTGACTGTGGAGTGAATGACTAATGGACAAATAACTTGATAAACAAATCCCATTTTGTTTCCTGTCATATATGTATAGGTGAAAATGGAGACATTGGAATATATCCTGTAGAAAACGGTTGGGATATGGTAAAAAGGAGCCTAAAGGTTGGACAGCCCTGATTAAATACTGGGGTGTGGTCACTTAAATATTGATCCACAAATGAAATTGCATTGACACAGCAGCTCAGTGGCACACACTCACAAACAAGAACAATAAAAGACTTTAATAGTGAATAAAAATGATGAGTAACAAAGGAATATCATACTATAGAGAAGGTAAATGGGATAACCAACATCAAGACCATGTTAGTGTCACATGTGTCTATAGGCTAAAAGCTAGAAACCCCCTGTCACACATCGTCAGGGGACAGTGGAAATGTGCCATCAGCGTTTTTTTGAAGTGCCTCCTACGCACTTACAGACGCACATATACATCCTCCGTTCTCTCCTGAGCGTGTCCAATGGTCCAGTGTTTACACGATGACTCACATGGCCTGATAAGTGATGGGGCGTGATTCACCTGGGTGTTCTGATCCCCATATGTCTCTGTAATTGCAGTCGGAGGTGGAGACAGGGGCCCACACACCTGCCCCACTGTGTCTCAGGGTAAATAAAGTGTAGCATTAAGCTGTCACAGCTTATCTCAATCTCATCTTCGGTAAAAGTATAAACTGTTCTGTTCTTCGCAGCAAATCATGTCTCTTCATTCATTATGACAGTTTGATAATGCTTTGGGCTGATGACCGTTCACGGATATACTAATAGAAACTGAACGACTTGCATAACAAATGTTCTCTTATTCAATGCTGGGTTTTAAAGCACATTAGGTATAAGGATGCAGGTTGGATTGGAGACCTCTTGACAGCAGCTATAGGCCATTTAGGAAAGACAGCAGGAGAAGAGCACAGCAGCCTCCCTCACGGAGCACTCTGCAAAGTAATTACAAAAAAGTGAATCTCAAGGGGCGCTAGGATCTTTGTGTGGTTCATCTGTTGTTGCTCAGTATGTCCCTGGACTAACCTGATAACGGGCTTATTTTTACATTAGTACACATGCACCACACAACATTTTAACTGGGTTACCTTCAGCCTGATGTTGGTTTGCTGGTTTGTAACATCCTTAACACACACAATTTTTTTTTATTGAAATTCGAGATGCTCCTGATACCGATCCCGATATTTATACTTTGAGGATCGACCGATACATTCACTATTCACTGAGCCTAATGAAAACGCTAAAGGCAATTTAATATTGACAGAAATAATACACCTAATATTAATGTAACTAAGACCAGATCACCCCCAAAATGTCAGTGTAATATAATGTAATTTATCTGCTCATAACAAGGCTAAAGTATAATAAATTATATCGGCTCCAGTAATGGCCTCATTCACCGATCCACCGATCCAGTTGTAGGGCCTGGAACTGCACCAATATCTGATCCAGTATCGTGCATTCCTAATTGAAATATAAGTACTGAAGTATATGTACTGTGTCATAATAAGGCTTGGGTTCTTTTACAATATAAAATGTGTGTTTACACAGTGCTGCTCGGCTCAAACACCGCCTCTAAAGCAGCAGGTTACTCAAATAATATTAGTAATGCATGAGTCGGACATGATTTTTTTATATATATTCAGCATTCTGCTTAGGCGCTGACCACCTCAAAAATGGGGGGCAACTTCTAGAGACAAATATGGAGAAAGTGAAGCCAATAGAAACGCCTTTTGTGCTAAATGCATTCATTTTAAGTGAGCTTCTCCTGCTGTTTTATTGTTTTGATCTTTATTACACAAATCTATGAAACACTGGTCTTTCCATAATGTAAATTTGTTACTGAAAATTCACACAACATTTATGACTTTTCTCTTCTCATCCATCTGCAGTCCTCTGATAGCTCTGTGGCATCTACATGTTTTATATCTGCCTGTGCCACCACTGCTTCTAATCCTTCTCCCCGGCACCGGGTGATGAAAAAGAAAAAAGCTGACGGTGAAATTCTCTGCACCAAACCTCTGTGGGTACAAGGTAATTCAATGCTTCCCAGGCTCTGTCGCATATTACATGTGTTTGTAATATCTGCAGCCCTAGAACACCCTGTACAATAAGCAGGCAATAGGAGTCTGCAGACCTCTAGAAAGGTAGGGGTGTGCGATAAGGCCATAAAAGATCTATTGTGATATGAAGTTAGGTCTCCAACCTTATCACCGCAGGGCTGTCCAAATTATGGACAAACAAATGCGGCAATTTTTTGTGGCCCTCAGGCTTACCTCTCAATTGGCTCGAATGGTCTTTTTACTGCATTTGACTCTACATAATCCAAGTCCACTTTTCTGTGTGGATATTGTAATACAGAGGGACAATAAGTGAATAAACCTGAACCTGAACATAAATGTCAGAAAACAGATACAACTGAAGGGGACTTTTGGTGAAGTGAAACCCCTCTGCAAGTGGCCCTCCTCGGTATAAATCTCTGACATGTGGCCCTCAGTGAAAATAGTTTGGACACCCCTGTTTTAACGTAAAGAAAACAAATTTTGTTTTTACTCAAAATGTACCTGTAGATTTATCAAACATCGGTGACCACAGCTCAGTTTTACTTTAAAACAATGAAAACTGTTTAACTAGGCTGTAAATATAATTAAATTAATATAAAAATTAATACATCCTTTGGCGAGCTACTTGGAAAGTGGTTGGGAACTACTGGTTAGAGACCCCTGAGTGAGTTAGGGAGGATCCGCTAACGGGAAGGTTGTTGAATTGAGCTTTTCACTGTCATCTCTACTGTAACAATGCCAGTATTAATAATAATCATAATCATCATAATATTTTCCATCATAATGACATATTATTAAAAACCCTGAATTGGATCTATATTAAATGATTAAAAATGTTTAATGAAGACATTGATAGCTGTAGTCTTTTGTCTCAGACACAAAATACAAAGTCACATGAAATTGTAATCAAATCAAATTGTGATCTTGGCTTCATAAAACCGTGATATTATATTTCTACCATATCGCCGACCCATACAGAGAGCATCAGAACAATTTGTAAGTAATCACCTTTGTCCCCTGTAGCTGGGGTTAGCATCTTCAACGCTATCTCGCAATGATATGAATTACTTAAAACTGTGTCTCATATCCACATACTGCTCCTTGCTTCTTCACCTTTCCAGAAAATCAATCAAAATCTGGCCATCACTTTTAACATTTCATTTCAATCAGTGTTCTTCCTGGCACAGACTCAAGAGACGCGGTTGACATGCAGGCTGTTGTCACATGCAGCGTATCAGATGGTGGGGAGCGCACACATATGGAGCAGCACCAGGCCTGATTGAAGGGGCTACAATTGGAAATAAGAACCCGAGCTGTTTGTGGAAGTATAGGTGATAAATCCTGTGACTCAGAGTTTCATGAATTCACTCAAGAACTATTCTCATTTGCTACAATTTTCTCCAAGATCTCACTTTTGTCCATGACAGTGTGACAGTGTCTCTCCTGCTCCCTTAAAGAACGGCTTAAGAATATTCATGACACTTTATTTGTTTTGATTCATTTATGTAGTTTCTGATGCATTCATAATTCATTGTATAATATAAATAACTCATTGTATATCTTCTTTTTAATGGGAGCATTTCTTGTAAACCCTAAAGATGATTTACATTACTTCAATCACCTTTCTTCATCAATTTTTATGCTCGGGTTGAACTCCAGCATGTCGGCAAGTTTAATTGTATTGAAAGGCTGCCATGTTTGTTTTATTAGCTGCCAATGTTAATGATGCTTTGCTAATGATCCGTAGGTTCTGCTGTGAGATATGTGCATGTTTATTAAAGTGGACTTGAGTAGGAGAACTGAAGTGATGCATTCATTTACCCTGTAGGCCTATGATTAAACTGTAAATGACGTAAACTCCAGGAGACAGCTCCCTATTGGGTCCAAACCAGAGCTCGGCAGTGCTGAATACGACACTGCAAATATGTCACATACAAAGGGGAACAATGAAGAATGTGCTGAGTCGGGGGGTTTTCAAATCGACTCAGATTTAGACGCTATAAGGCAACATTTTCCCCTCGCACCAGAGCTAAGGGGTTTCCTCGATATCACATTTTGAAGTGAGAAGCCACACACCGAGTTGAATAATATAAAGGGTATTTAATGTGGTTATTATATCCCACAAATATTAGGCCTTCTATGGAACATTTACAGTATTATGTCCAAATAATTCTCCAGTCAGTGTGTGTTTTCAGTAAATACATACACAATACATACCATGGCTGTTACTAGTCACAAAAAGTTAGGAATATTTTACTTTTGGGGGAAATTGTAGAAAATAATAATAATAATAATTTTAGGAGTATTCTGTCATTTCACCAGACTGGCTATTATTTATACCTTAATCCTTATAAGACCTAGATTCTTTTGATAACGCTTACGCCCCCTACTGTCTGCCTTCTCCAGGACAGCGTCTCAGGTGTGTACCCTCCTTCATCCCGGTTCATGGTCCTTGGTTCCCTGCTCCAGCGGTGATACTTGTTACTTTAGGCGTCAGACAGTAGGGGGCGTAAGCATTCCCTATTGTCTTATAAAACCACCTAAGTAAGACATGTCACATGACGATTCTGACGATGATTACAGAAACACCGTCTAAAGAATCTATGAAACATTATGTATATTTATATATAATGAATCTTTATGAGAAACTTATAAGACCTGTTTAGATGTTACTGTTGGGCCATTTAGTCGGTGAATTGCAATTAATAAAAAATACATCATAAATATATCACATATATCTCTCGCAGCCCTATTAAGTATGTATCACAAGAGCTTGCAGGAATGAACTTGGGTATGTGTTGTGGGTTTTCTTTAGAATATTCCTGAATCCAGATGGTGTTCCAGATTCACACTATTTATTTCTTGCCCCATAAAAAATGTTTTATTATTAAACAACTAACTAACTAACTAACTAACTAACTAACTAACTAACTAACTAACTAACTAACTAACTAACTAACTAACTAACTAACTAACAGGAAAAAACCCACAAACGAGAATGCTCTGAGAATGTAAGCCTGGACATAGCCGGGTCACAAGTATAAATTTGTTTGCCAAAAAAAGACCTAACTAATTACTCACTGAGGGACTTTATTTAATATTGATTATAATGAAGTAACCCAGAAACCTAAATCTCATATGACTTGCCTGTATGTATATGCTTTCTGCCTATTTTCAGATTGCAGTGTGGGAGTCTCAGCAGCAGATGGTTACAGACTCGACATTGTGGGGCCATCCTGACAGTCTCGCAGTCCAGCTCCTGTCCTCGGCTGAAAAGGCAATTAGTGTAGGAAATAAAACAAGACACCCTCAATTCACCTCCTGATTGGCCGCTGCATCCCACTCGCTCTATTTTATAAGTCTTTTGTCACCAGGAAATGAGGACAAATGGAACAGTCAGCATAAGGGTCCGCTGGGTTTCCAAGAGAATAGGATTAATTGTGACTGTCAGATAGATGAAACTGTACGGTATTGGAGAACGCATGTAACGTGCATTCATTATTTTTCTTATCATGTTCTGCTGTTCATGTGAGTCGTGGCTGACCAGAGGCGGGGCGACCTTCAGGCAAAATTAGGCAGCGGCTTAGGGCCCCAAGCTTTCAGGGCCCCTGTAAATAAAACATAAATATGGTGAAATAGAATTACAAAGCATGGACAGTTTTCATTTTTCTAAGTATGGTTAAGCTCTGGACTGACAAATCAAGAGAATTTTCATGTTAAACAGAACCAAATACTGAGGGCCCATGTCCGCCTTGAGCCCCCAAATCACAAAATCCTCCATAGCAAGTAACTATGGGCCTTAAGTGGCCTTAGACTAGTGTGCCTGGCTAGAGTCGCCTGACACAGTAATTAACCCAAACAAGCATTCATTTCATTAACCAGACATGCATGCCTTGGGCAGTTGGAGGTAAGAGGAGAGAACCCACAGTAACACAAGGACATGCAGACTCCACTCACAAGCCACAACCCACAGGAGCGCTAACCACTATATCACAGTGCACTACAACATTAGGCCCAAAAAGGAAATCCTTATGTAGCTTGTCAGTCTTCATCTTCAAAGTTTATACCCATAGGCTTTGAGCTACATTTTAACAAATTGATTAAAAATGATATCACGTAACAAAGTGCCAGCTGGATACAACACATGGGCTGAAAACAACTGTAGGCCCCTCTGTGAGCTGCTGGTATAGATGCAATTATGGCGTGTACATTGGTGGTCGGGTACGCAGGCACTTACCCAGATTATCCCCAGTGTCTGTTGTGGAGAAAACTGCTTGACGCCAGCGTTACAAACACAGCTCCCAGCAATCGCACTTCCAAATATAGGCCGCACCGCACTGTGATTGGGGTAGGAGGGTGACACAAACACAATACAAAATTAGAAGGCTGGTAATGTGGAGAGGATTAGTGCCCACGAACGTAAATGAAAAGTGGAGAGATTAGGGAAAATATGCAAGATATGATATTCACACCCATATTGACTGGAAGCATATCTCTGCAACTAGGGGTCTTAGGCAGTGCACCCTAGATTCATTCATTCATTCATTCACTAGGGCCAATTTTCAGTCCACTATGCAGGATTTCTATACTAGGCTATAGGCAGACTAATCTAATCCCATTCATTTCCTTTAGAGCTTCTTTGTAACCGTGACCTAGAACCTCTGCCAATTCTCCAGCTAGAAACGCTTCCTGAAAATCCTGGCTCAAGCTCTGGAGAAGGTCCTCCTGCTGCACTGTGGTCAACTATTGCTCTACTGCCCAATGGTATTGATGGAGGGGTTAAATGCTGGGCCACAATTAAGTGTTGGTCTGCCTCAAAATAAAACTAGGCCTGTGCTGTCGTCCCCGACAGCAAGGTGTATATCGGCGAAAACGGCCCCATACGTCGCCTCGTACGTCTGCCCTGTACGTCTGCCTCGTACGTCTGCCCTGTACGTCTGCTACAACTATTACCAACGGGCACCTTAATCACTTTTTTGATTTATCTGGATGTTTGTGAAGAATGTTTTTGCCAAATTTAGAAAATTCCCTAAAGCTGCATTATTCTTTCAGTCTATAGGGGGCGCTATA
>JAVQKC010034231.1:0-11326 GCA_036025475.1 Philypnodon macrostomus
AAATCGATACAGTTCGGCGTCTTTATGGTATGTACCTGTGTGCAAATGTTGAAACTGATCCGGCAATTCGTTTTTGAGTTATCGCGTTCACAGCTAGGATCTGCGGATGCGGACGAACACCGTCGTGATTCCATAAATATCGTTGTTTCGTCGATATAATGAAAACAATGTAAGCAGCAGTAGTAGTACGAAGTCTCCTGAGAAGGTTAGCGCCACAGATTACAAGATAACTAAAATCTGTGAAAATACTACTTCAGGTGTGAGGTTGACTAGGATGCAACATTATAACATGATAGAAAGCTCAGAAATGTCAAGTTGGCATAATGGAGCCCCTTTAAGTCAAGGCCACTGCAGGTTTACCACAAAGTCACAGCACTTAGACTTACCCATCTATCTTTGAGATTACATTTCACTTTGTATGCAACGTATAACTTTTTCCAATATAGACTAACCAGCCCAAGGGAAAACAAAGGGATAAGTCGTAAAATATTGCATGCATTTATGCATGTGTCTACTGTAAGTAATAACTAGGCATTTGGATATCCATTTTAGGTTATCATATTATATCACAAGTGATTGTAAGTCCAAATTGGATAGGCCTGGATCACAATTCAATACAATTTGCATCCCACAGTTAACATTTTAAATCAAGGTTTATAAATTTGTTGATGAATACTGCCCAATAGTAAACATGTATTGGTGCACCTTTGGCAATAATGTCCAGCTGACTAATAACTAAATTGTTTATTATAAAGGTGTCATTTAGTCTTTTGTCTAGTCTTTTATATTTTGATTTACAGAATATTTTCTCTAGTTTATCTAGTCAAATGTCTGCTTCTGCCTAAAATACATTCTGAAATTAAGTAGTTATTATAGTTATTGCATATTGCATATGTTTTTCCACGCCTTTCCATTTGCTTTTTGATTTTGTGCCTACCACTTGACAGAGGTGTTCTGATGAACTATGTCTTCATATATGAAATACGCAGTGCCATTGCAAGTGTCTGGCCTAGTGCGTCACTGTGTGCAGATGGAAAGTGCCATCAAAGACGCAGCCCTCCTGGGGAGCCTGATATTGTCTCTCATGCTGGGGCTCTGGTGTGGGGTTTCATTGAGCTCCGGGGCCTAGATTGCTCTGCCATGTTTCACACTGCTATTGTCTTGGTAATCAGACACTCATGGCATCTGATAACATACTATAAAAGTCTTTATTACTGTGCTGTTAAATCTGTGTAACTGATTACTAGGACTGGACAATACACTACAATATATTTTTTTCTATTATATAGATTTTTTATAAATTGTGATACCATGGATTTCTAGTTGTTTGAAGTTGTTTTGCCCTATGTCCTATATGTTTGTTCAGTAAAAAAGCATAAAAAAGTGACTTTTAGGATTTTTAAAAAATGTATTATTTGACAGAACAGTATTGTGGCAACAAATCAGAACGAGGGGAGTGACATTGGGCAAGCTGTCATGGTCAGGATTCGAACCCACTGCACAAGTGCTGCAGCTCTACCAACTGAGCTAAACACTGCACTATTTCACTTGTTTGACCAATGCTATAATGCATTTTTTTTTCTCAACATAAGCCCATTTAGAGGATATTTAAATATTTTGGTTATATCACCCACCTCTTGTGATTCCACCAGAGCACTAATCCATCTTTAGTGCCTTAAGAAGAGATCAATTTTCCCCCTGAATTTGAAGGATCTCTGTCCTTACATGTCACCTTGAGGATCTATAGATGAGATTAATTAGCATCCCTCGTTGCTAATCTAGCCTCACACCTGCGGGATGTTAAGAAGGGAGCATTTCAAGCTGCTCCTATGTCCTCCTCAGGGTCTGTTTACCACTAAAAGGTACATTACTACTATCTCCTTCACTATCTGTGGGCTGTGGTGTTGTGGTGACGACGCTACACTAAATGATAGTAGCTTCAGGTTCATGTTTAATAGAGGACCCCATTACACATGAAAAATGGACAGTGTCTCGCAGTGGCTGGCTAAATCTAGGGCCTTTAGCAACCTCACAGAGAGAAGTCACAAGGGAGGTGAGGATATGTCCTATAAAGATGTAAAGCTGTTTTTTCATTAGATTTCTTCTATTATATTAGCAGATGTAGCTTCTGGCGGAAGGTTTACTGTATGGCATTTTTTGAAGACAGCAGGTGTGAAATTGAATTCAGCTCAAAAAGATTGTTATAAATTGTTAATGGAGTTGTATAGGAGGATGGGGTGCCAAATGAAGCTCTCAGCAAAGTGCTTGGTCAGATCTCCCTGGATAGAAGAGGCAAAACCTTAAGCAGGAGTGACCTATTGATTTCTTTGTGAGATGAGAGGATCACTACAAGAATGAAAGGTAGTCAGCTCTTGATTTAGCTTAAACATTGTGATTGTTAAAAAAGAATAGAAATGAATTATTAATCGTTAAAGTATGCAGGATTATACAGGTCCTATTTGTGTTACCGGAGTTTTTTCCTGATGTCTTAATCCCACCACACAAACACGGTATGTGTGGGTTATTGTTCCCCATCTAAAGCTCATAGTTACAGGGATAGTTATGTTCTCATTGGTAATGAGCAGCTGAAGATGAATAACGATGGAAATTATAGCAAAGCAGGTCGTTCTCTAATTAGAACGTTAGATAATTCCATTGGCACTTAAAAGTTCATGGTTGCTGTGTCCTTGGGAAGACACTTCACCCTCCTTTCTTGAAAGATTTGTGATTGTAAAGGTAGCACAGTAAGTGAATAATACACTCAGTTGTAAATGTTTAGAAAAGTTGTATAAATCTTATGTATTCCTAATATTATTCATGTTCAGATGAGAGGCCACATCACTGCAAAGTTATTTTTGATTAAGAAAACCATCCTTCTGAATGGATAGCATATTTGAAATCCAATGCTTTTGTAGTAACAGCATCCCGATATGTCCAAACAGGCCCTCTGTATCGATCGCCACTGTTGTGGGAAGCGGTAGTACACGCTGTCAAATACACAAGTCAGACCACACAGACCGACCAGGAGAACGCGCTGCTGCACATCAACATGGGGGATCACATTTCTCCTGTCAGGATGCTGTCCCGTCACCCCTGCTAAGTCTCTCGACCGCCATCCAGCAAGTGACAACCAGACAAATTAGTCTTGAAGAAGCCCAGAGGCAATCAGAGGCACTTCACAGTAGGGCCACAATTACTACTAGCCTTCTGATGAAACGATCAATGGCAAATCTGACTGTGGCTGTGGGACATGCTGAAATAGACTCTTCTGCTTGAGTGTATAAAGGTGTGAAAATAATGAGGTTCAAAAGGCAATGTTTGATGTGGAAAGTTGAATGTCTTTGCTTGAGATGTCTGCAGGTTATTTCAACTGACTGCAAGATGATTTAACACCTGCAGCAGATTGTTATTGCTGCTTGAGAATGTTTGAGAAATACTGAAATACACTGACTTGTATAGTAGGGCTGACAGCTTTTAGTCACTTAGTCGACTAATCAGTCAGTGAGGTCTTAAAAAATTATTAGTTGCATTCACTGTAAAGCTTGTCTAATTTACGACTTGATTACTGGGATGCAGTTGTTAAGCAAGTTGACTGTGATCTCTGTGAGTCTACATGTGCTCCTTGTGTTACTGTAGGGTCTCTCTGTAGGGGCTCTGGCTTCCTCCCACTGGTTAAATTGAAATTGGTGGTCTAACCGCCCCAATTTAGACCACCAAAACCAGTGGTGCAGTAGGTAGGCACTCGCCCTTCAACCAGAGGGTCGGTGGTTCGAGTCCCCTGGGCAAGACACTTAACCCACATTGCCTAGGAATGAATGTGGCCAGGTCACCATTGTAAATGAGAATTGGTTCTCAATTGACTTACCTGGTTAAATAAAAAAAATAAAAAATTGGCCCAAGGGGAGGAATGTGAAATGTTGTCTGTCTATATACTGTATGTATGTAAGACAAAAATGATGATTGAATGTACTGTTTATGATAAGATTAGGCCTTTTGATAACTAACCCAAGTAAGAACCTCTCAACTCTAGTAGAAAGTCATGTCATGTTCCTACCTTGACTTTTTTATAACCCTTACGGGTTAAGGGCGTAACCTATGCTAATGTCCATTGATCCTGTTTTGCAAGTCTGATCACTAATCCTTATAAACTCTAATGGGCTATCATTTGTCTAGTAGCCTTGTCTCAACCCTAAGTTAGTAATAATTAAATTTTTCTACTAACACATGTTGACTGTAAATGTGTATTACATAAGGTACTGCATCAAAAGAACTGTCATATTTTTGTCTGTGAGCAGGTGGTCGATGTAGAGGTTTTTGAGAGCCTTTCAGCAGCATTGCGAGTGGGTTCAAGTCTCAGGTGCATCAGCTTTAACAGACAAGTGCAAAAATACTTGTACTTTTCAAGGGGACGTGAGGATGTGTGGGCTTTTTACCGACGTCATCTGAACAAAAGATGATGACTGTATGACAAGCTAAAATGGCCTTTAATCTTACATAATAAACCCCTTACTTTTCCACATTGAAAAGAAATGTAGCCAGTGTTACCGCAGTGAACTCCCATTGATTTATTTTGATTTATGTATGACCACAGTATGACTACTCATCCTTATACAATAATATCTATAGCCTCATATATAAACAAATTAAAAAGGTTTGGTATAGATTTTTTTTTCTTGATTTGGCTTTAATTGTTGTCATTGTGAAAACTGATATAGTATATAGACTACACAAATGTGTTGTTGTCAAACTGGAATGGGTAGTCTGCATAAATTTAAGATGGATCAAAGATAGATGATGGTACTCTCTCTATGTGAAGTCTGCATGTCCTCCCCATCTTATCATGGGTTATTTCCAGGTTCTTTTGGCTTCCTTCCACTGTCTCAGCACACCCGTGTTTTGGAGCATTGAATTGATGACAAAACAATTTCCCTAGTGAGTGTTTCAATGTGTGTTAGTTTTGCGAATAACTGGCCATTTTCCTAAGGCTCATAGTTGCTGGGTTAGGCTTCAGTCGCCCATAACCACTAATAATAACCTTTCCTGTTATATTTATTATACTTTGTGAGCCAATACAGCGTCAACATTATACAGTTCCTCACATACAGTATGAACGTGTTAAGTAAAAACTGTAAGCCTAGTTCAGAAAGCATCACTTCAAGTTAATTCACCCTATACCTGTGTAGTCTTACATGTTTAAAGGTAAATACAGTTGACTTTTAGGTCACTGGACTACGAGGATGGGAAATTAAATTTATTGATTTCATATTGACCCCTTTCCCAGTTTCAGAACATCACTGTGACGCATATATAGGCCCACCATGAAATTGGATTTTATGATGCTTGCCATGTTCGCGCAGTGAGATGCAGACGCTAACCCTCTTTTGTAGTGAAGCTTCCAAATTATTACAGAAGAACCAAGAAGAAAAGCCTTGATGGTAGCAGCAGCTGGCAGGATTCACAGCTCTACTCAAGGATGTTTCACCTGACACAACAGGGACTCGGTGAGCTACAGGTTCGACTGAAGTGTTAGACGATCATTATTCATCCTTGGAAAATTTTACCACTTTCACTTGTTGTCAGAGTGTGCTTTAAGCAGAAGAACTAGGGCTGTCTATTAGAAACGTGTGTGAAATGCTCTAACTATGTTGATTATTGTAATAACTGTATGATATGACTGGTAATTGCTTTTTTTCATAGATACCAAATTTTTAAGTCAAGAAGTTGGGTGTGAACCAAGCTTAAACCAAGACTCAAACACCACTTTAGACTTTTTCAAAACTAGCTTATCTTAAGTGAAATGTTTGTGTAAATGTCTGTTAGTTGAAGACCAAAACATTATTACAATACATTTATTTTCATGAAATATGGATCGCCGCAGCGGTGGTGCACCGATGGAGGGTCGGTGGTTCGAGTCCCTGCCCGTGCACACGCTGTCATGCCCTCCCGTGGACCCACCACCCGCGGGAGGTACCATGGTGCAATGTGGATCAGGCGGTGGTCGAGGCGGGAGTTCCCTGCTTAGACTGCTGCCTCCGCGACCCGGTTTCGGACAATCGGAAGAAAATGGATGGATGAAAATATGGATCATAGCACATTTGAAGATATAATTTGCAACATATTGTGCAGCAGCCCTCCTGATAACCATAAAAACAAAAACAAAGACTAAGTGTTTTACTACACAATCTTGTGGTAAGTATCTTTAATGGTCCATATTTTTACATATTGCAGAGCTCCACATGAGATCATATAATTTAATCTCCTGGCTTTAATATGCTCTGATCTCTTTATACAGTGAGACAGTACGGCTCCCTCTGGCCAGTCTAAGAAAGCAGAGCCTATGCTTCTGGCCATAGCAGAGACTGATGTGTGTCCTCCACCAAGAGATGGATCATACACTGCTGCACTTTCTGCAGTTAAAGACCCCCACTCTCATCATTCTTTATTTCCCCTCGAGCGTTAAAAATTCCTACAAAACCTCACCTTGGACCAGTTTGAAGTGTGTTTTTTTTATTGTCATCACCATTTCAGCCCTTTCCCGTCACCAAGGGAGATACTGCCAAACTCAATTTCATCTTTTGCTGAAAATGGACTTATTTACATTTGGGTTAGGCTTGACTCTTCCTCTGTGACAAATGCCTATGCTAAGAACCAATTTCAACCAGCCTCTCACCAGAGCTGCAAGAAGTGGCTTATTATAATTGCCTCCCCCAAATAGTGTAATGAAAATTAGCTGCACAAGTTGGGCTTCCAGCATTGTATTCTGAATCAAAATCCAAGCCATGAAAAGCCCAATGAAAAACTCTGCACAAACCACACTGCTCTGGTGGCTCCTGGCAGGGAAAAAAGTAATCCTTCTCTCAGGTGAGTAGCAAAAAAGGCTGAAAAATATTCACTGGCTTTATTTGTCAGATACAGTGGGTGGAAGCAGAATAGGAATAAGGTGAATTTGCAGGAATGTAGAGTCTGTGTTTTACAATAATTTAGTGGAGTCTGCATGTTCTCCCCGGGTTTTCTGATCTGGCTTCTTCCTACTGTCCAAAGATCTGGATGTGTTAATGTGGTGTGGGGTGACGGATAGAAGGCACCATGGATATCCTTCTGCGTAATGAACATAGCAGAGTATAAATGATGTATCTATGATGTGTCCCGCCTAAGGCCCATAGTTACTGAGGCTGCAATTACCTGCAACCGTTAACAGGAAAAACTGGAAGATGATGAATGTATGATGCAAGAAAATAGTTGGCTCCTTCAAAGTGGAAGTACAGTCATTGTTCTAATTGCTGCAGCCACATGCTTCACATATGGATTATCAATGAGCCATGACCAGATAGCTTTAAGCACATCTGCCAATATCAAAACAAGCAAGTTGGGGTATGCAATATAAAAACATGATATGCAATTACTATGTTGAGCATTCTGATTTTCTTTGGATATTACAAACCCGGACTAACACCAGAACTAACCAAGACTAAATCTATATTTTGCTTTTGCCTGTGTTGTGTTAACAATACATTTGAAATGTGCTAAGAGCAAGCTACCTGCTCAGTATGATTTGTGTCATTCACCTTTCTTCTGCCCCATGGGATAACTGATTTTTGTTGACATCACGCTCAACTAAACAGGAAGCAGTTTACCCACAGTCGCAGCTCAGTATTTACCACGCAATGCATAATTCACAAAGACATTTTCTGCCAGTCAAGTTAACATCATGTCATTTTTATGAGTGGGGAACTCAACCTACTTCTCTTAGGTACACCCTAGACAGCTGAGCGCTAAAAATAAATTTGATCGGGTCAAGGGTCAGACCGTATACCATGATACCAAAGTGAATGCGAAGGTTGGATTAACTGATGTCCCCGTTTGGACTTTGGGTCGGCGATGAAGAGAGGGAGAGCAGTTATAGGGAGAAAGTTAGCAATTATTTATGTTACTAATGATTTACTATCAATAACATTTCAATACAGTTTTGTAGTTTACCATAAAACCTTTTTTCATATAATTTAACAGCCTTTTGCCACTGTTGGTTGTTTTTTTTCTGTTTTATACAAAATATCTGAAAAGGCTGTTATTCTTATCAGGAAAAGTCAGTGATGGGCCAATGTATTTTTTGTGTAGATTCAGATCAGGGGGTAGAAAACATTGCATTGAGTCTCATCACCTACAAAGAAACTTAACTCCAGCAAATAAATGATCTACTTGATTTAACCTGTTTTTTGTAATGTATTTGGTCACAAAGTGATCAGTGGTCAGAAGGGTCGATCCCTTGTTTCTTCCCTGACAACAAAATAATGACACTTTCATATTTGCCTTTTGGCTTGCCTGATGCTCTGCGGTGTCTGAGCACTGCATTTTGTACTGTTTTTATATAGCTTGCTTTTATTGAGTGGCTCTCAGTTTTGGATCAAAGACACAGGCAACCACAGACAATCCACAATGAGTCGTTAAATTCAACCAGGCTTTAATGTTGTACAGGGGCATAAAGGAACGGCACACTTGAACGGTCTCTCTTCCTGTTGAAGATTGATGACTGAAAGCTGCTGGCTCAGAGACAGCATTTAAATGGGATAGTAAACACATCCTTTAAGGGACGCGCCTCTAATCTAATTTTACACTATTGACATTTTTATCATTCACAGGCGTTCCTTTGGTTGATGAGTCTCATAATGATAGTACATGATAGAGCTAGTGTTTCCAGTGACGTCATCATCACAATTTCACAAAGTTACACAAGAATGTGAAAGCTGCTAAGATACAATGGATGCATTCTGCAACTTCCTGTCTCTGGCATGTAACCTGGAGATGGATACCAGCTCAGTTAGCAGTCTGTGAGAGACGTAAGTTTATGTTTACTGAGGTAAAGGGATTCCCCTTAACTAACTGGTTTATTCATAGATGCTGAAGCAGACTGGCATTGGTGAGTTGATGTGACATGGTTAGTGTTTCACTTGTCATTGATGAGCTGTCAGCACAGACACAACAATAGCTGGGGCTCATGGTCGTCAAAACATAAATAATGTATATACTGTTTACAGTATTGTATATAAACCAGGACCAATTTGACCAACACAGAATATATCACAGTATGGTATCGCACTACTGCTTTACAATGTTGTGACGATGTGCTTAACTAGAAATACGTTTGCATTTGTATCTGGTCAAGCTCTATTACATGTCTGCATTTCCCATATTTAGTCAAAATATGTGTCGTTGCCCCAAATTATTCAGCACACTGGGGTTGTGTGATATGCAATAAAAAGATGGTATTATATATAAAGAGATGAAGTTATGACTATCTTCTAATCATTCAGTCATTTTTACTATAATTTGTCGTTAAAAAGGTTATAGGAAGATACTCATATCTGTAGTCAAAATGTGATCTTGTTCTAGTAAAATTGTTATGTATTATTATATTTTTACCATTACCATTTTAGCCTACCCCTACAGTATACAGAATTCTAAATAAAGAAGATAAAGTTGTCTGTAAGTAACCAACAAAACTCTCACAATGTTCTGTAGACCCTTTTACCATCAGGACAAAATGCTTGGCACAAATTATAATAAATTAGTTTTCTATTTATCAATATTGCAAGTTTTGGTTTATAAATACATATATGAATGTTTTAAAAATCATTCTGCTTAAACAGTGCCAATTTTCTATTACCCCAATCTTCAGTATTATCTCTAATGCAGATGACTTAACTGCTCTCTTGTTAACTCAAGCAGAGCTGCATTACCATCACACTCTTTCGCTGGATGGTAATGTACTGTACAAAATATTGCTAGAACTATGTGGAGTGAGAAGCTGTGTTTATTGCCACCGGGGTTTAGGCCTGCTTCGATTCAAAGGAGCATTAAATTATTTTTTCATCTTGCACATGGATTGCTTATTTAGCGATATCTCTGGCCCTCGATCTTGTGGCAATCAGAAGCGTGCCTGTACCACCAAAAGTTTTATTGAGTTCCTTATCATCTTGGGTTTTCTCAGATGAATAAGGGGTTTGGAGTTTTGATGATTTCAATACGATATCCATCTTGAACAAAGTGATGTCGCTGTTTGCAGAGAGAAATTGAAAGCTGAATTATTTTGTCCTTGCAACCATCTGCACACATTTGTCATCTGTTACTACTGGCTTTTGATCCTGATGTATCTTGGCTTGACTTTGATACATTTCACATTTGACTGGGTAGAAAATCGCCTATTTCACAGCGTTTTTGTGACTTTGTGTTGTTGGCGTAGACACTTTTGGACGTCCCGCACGGTTCAGTGATCTGTAACCGTGTATTTGGTGTCATACGCAGACAGCAGCTACATGTCAAGGGTGTAATAAAAGAATGAAACTCATGTTGTGGGTGTACAATGACAGCAGGTGGGGCTAAGTTAATGACAGAGCAGCCCCAACTGGAAACTAAAAAGCACTATCCCATTCAATGGTTGGCACAAAATGTTAAAATCTCTATCTCCAGTCTCAAAAGGTAGAGCAAGGTTGATGGTTCAGTAGAGCATGTCAGTATGTTTATGGATACCTCTCCAATCAGTTTTTTTAATCAATATATATTGTTTGGAGTGGTATCCATAAACATTCTGCCAACAGCTTCTTCTTTGGCAAGGCATTCCACCCACAGCCTGAATGTAAGCATGTGTTGGTTATTGTGGATGTGTTTAATATGTGTGTGTAATATGGCTGCCACATCCATACCACCACTGATGTGTGACTGTAAAGTCAGTTGTAAAACGCTCTAGGTTTGGGTTTTTCTTGAAAAGCACCATATAAATCAAAACTATTATTCAACTGCAGTAGTGGTCTATAAGCTTTTTCATTTTGTAATTAATATTGCTTCTTAAATACTGATTAGAATACTGGTTAAAATTAACAGCCCAGCCCATTCTTCAATTTTATAAGTAATTAGTAAGTAAGGTTCAGTGCTAAAGCTGCATCACCAAATAGTGCTGCTGAGTCATTCTTTTTCTGTTTATAGTCGGCAGTTTGTCAAACAGAAGTGGTTGTAAAATCCCTAAAAGTGACAGTAAACAAAATGTGCATTACGGGCTGAGTATTAAACAAGCACAGTGAAGCAGATAGTACAGCACTGTTTGTCGTGTTATCAAAAGCACTATAAACTCCTGCACATCAAAGTATTTTCCTGTGCAGTAAGCCAAGACATACTTTTTCATTATTTATTGCCTGCCTGAGATATATACATGGTGTAGAAGATGGTAGTAAGGCCAGCAATCAGCAATATTGTATGGTTTAGAGTCAAGACTTTTCAAAGTTTAAAAACTAAACTAAATCTAATGCAGGATGACGTCTTAAATATTGCTAAGGGT
>JAVQKC010034235.1:0-10133 GCA_036025475.1 Philypnodon macrostomus
AAAAAGTACAATAAAAAAGAAAAATACAAAAAGGTGCAGGTAGGATTTAAATAAGGTGTAAGTAGAGTATTTCACAGGTGGTAAAATACTTCAGATGAATTTTGTATTGCACATGATATAGTATTGCACATACATTCAAATGGTGAATGTATTCAAATGGTATATATAGAGATTTTTTTTTTTTAAAATAATATGAACACTGGCATTGTTACAGTAAAAATGACAGTGAAGAGCAGAGCATAAATTAATGCACTGTATCACAATTCAACCATCTTCCCAGGTTACGCCGATTCTCATTCTTCATTTCAATCTTCAATTAAATTTTTATCGCCATATCACACGCCCCTATTGGAAGTATTTTCTACCATTACATTGAGTAGTGAAACAAACATTAAGTATTTACATCATGCATATTCCATAATGATGCAGTGATTATACAGTATTAGTGCATTTTCCTTTCCAAAAACACACATTTAAGTAATCCTGTAAGCTAAGGCAATAACTGTCTACATAGCAAAAAAATTAATAAAAACCTTGACACTACATGCCTGTAGTAGTAAAGTGGGTATGCCCAGCAGGGGAAAAGAGGGCCTTAAAAACACATGCCCCTAATCTGAGAAAGCAACAGCTCCGAAAAGTATAATGCTGTATTAGAAGTTTTCAAAAAAGGGCTGCACGATATGTGAAACACATTTTATATTCATACCTTGTTGAATATTGTGATAGTGATTTTTGCAATATTATGAGGCAAGTTCAATTAGGCAGACATAAATCCACTACTTAAACTCTAAAACAGGACTAAAACAAGGCCAAAGTAGGACTAATTTAAGGAAATCGACTAAAAATGGACTTGTATGCATATTTAACACATTTTTATTCAAGACTCAAATAGGGAAAATGATCATAACTGTGAAAATGTATGTCAGATTAAAAAGTATGGCTGTATACATACTTAAATGTATATAACACATTACGTTTGCTGATAATGCGCTAACAGTCACATTTGCAATAAGCTTGAAAAGGCATAATATGGCATAAGTGACCACCACAACAGCAAAAGTAGGTTTGACAGATCGGCATGAGAAAAACAGCAGCAGTTGAAGTATTGTACAGTGATTAATAATAACTTCATTAGGTCTTGGTGCTGCAGCCTCGTCCTTCAGAGCACTTCACAGGCCTTCTCGGATGGCTTCCTGCTGAACCATGAGTGCTGCCTATTGATTATATTGTACTGGGCCCTTTTTAATGGTGAAAAAAGTGGGCTATTTACAGCCCCGGCTAAGTCTGCCCTTCCTGCTAATCTAATCCCCAAGCTACTCATGTGGTCATTCCTTCCAAGAAAGCTGAGAGGCCTGTGTAACCTTATACCTGCCTGCCCCAGAGGAGTGTGAGGGGGGGTGATGATTGGGGGGTGGGGAGGGACTGCAAAAAAGGAATATTGAGATGAGTCAATATGATGTTGGCGGACATTTTGTGACACTCTAGGGGAACTAGAAAAATAAATTGAATTCAAAATATAAATCTTGATTTGACTAATTTAGTCTTCAAAATTTTCTGTGACAAAGCAAAGCAGTGTAGGCGGACATTTTGTGATGCTTTAAAGGGTCCTAGATTACTTAAAACCAAAAACGAATATCCAGATTAGTTAAAAATGATAATTGAATTATGAACTAATCTCGATATTCTTTTTTTGCAGTGTAGGCTGTGAGCTGAAATCACCTTTGGGTATCATGGTTGCAAAGGCACTTCTCTTAAACCAACCCCGTCTGGCCTCTGCTCACCCCTACCGCCTGGGTTAGTACAGTCCTGCTCCATTAACTGGCTCTTCCTGTAAGGATCATTCACACAGATACGTGAGTGGAGGTACGCAGTCGATAAATGAAAAATGTGTAGCAATAGTCCACAACGATTTATGAGTGAGTTGTAAAAATGAAAAACAAGGGCATAGATATAGATTATGGATACATTGTTATGAATATTCTAGGCCAATACCAATATTGCCATTTTGGCCGATTGATTCTGATGACAATATTTTGTAAACATGTTTTGGTAGGCTTTGGTAACTCAGAAATCATCATGAAAATTTTAAATACAATTTTTAATCCAAATCCAAATCAATCTCTGACAAACCTAATAGACCTAATGGCTTTATTGTGGAGTATTTCCTGTGTGGCGTCACTTCTGGGGATATGGGAAGTGAGCTGTTTAAATGTGCCTGATATGGTCATGATGGGAGACAGTTTGTGTGAATTGTGAATGAATCCCTATTATATTATAAAATGTATAAATATTCCAATAGACACACTATTTTACACATTGTGCCAACATACACCACAACTGTAATATTGAATTGATGTATGATGAATAAATCCATTTAAGTTGTTGACAAATGGTCACCTGTTTTCTTTTTTGTAATAAAATGACACAGTATGACAGTTATGAACACAACAGCCTGTTTGTATTAGGCTTTAGATCAGCCTCAGTTTCCAAAAGCGTTTACATTTTTAATGAGTTAACTTGGTTGACTCTCAGCTGCCTCACTGCCCTCCCTTATTTGAAAAATCTACAATAATCACAACTTAATGTCTATGTTCATGTCAGCTGGACACGTTTCTGTTTTAATACTGTCGTACCAAACAGCAAGGTGTATATCGGCGAAATGGCCCCCTATACGTCTGCCACAACTGGCACCTTAAATCAGACATTGTGTGATTTCTAAGGGTTTTAATATTGTTAACAAGCAATTAACACTGCCCCAAAACATGACAAACATCAGAATTTGTGAAGGATGTTTTTTGACAAATTTAGTCAATTTCCCTAAAACTACATTCTTCTTTCAGTCTATAGGGGGCACTATAGAGGTAATTGGCATCATATTGATCAGATGTGTTCAGTGCCGGGGGTTTCATATTCATATTTTTTTTTTAGTATTGTGTCATGCATACAAATATATGCCCAGCCCTTCAAAGGGCCTACAAGACACCATAAATTAGACAAAAATGAACTTCCAGACATTGGGTACAATAAAAAAAATAAAATAAATATATATATATATATATATATAAATAAATAAACAATTCTGACGTTTCTTCCAGGCTTTACTGATAAATGTGACCAACTTATAAACAATGAAATTAAACAACCATTTAATCTTGTCATAATCATTGCTCCAAAACAAAAGGAGTTTGCATAAGCATTTCATCCATCAATATAATTCTAAACTCAAATTTTCTACTTCTCCTAAATCACAAAACTCGCAGAGTTGGGTTCAGGGCCAGGGGGTAATTAGGTGTTTCAGATTTGAGCCTAATCGGGCAAAGTATGTGTATATATATGTAAATATACCTGATCACTGTACCAAGATTCATTGCTCTCTTCCAAAGTAAGTGTGTCCCATAGGGGTCATAAACATGGGGGCGCTACATTAAATATACACTAGCCCGGATCACTGTGCCAAAATTCTTGTGATTTTGTTTATGTTGAGCAGGATTAATGGCTCAATTAAAGTGCTTCACGTCATTAATTTGTTGACCAACATGATTCCATAATATCGTTGATTCGCTGATTTGATAAATTGAACCTCACCTCACTGCCAGGAACTGTCTTTGATTACAGTGACTTGTTTGTCCACAGAACACCAACAACCAGCTGTTCTGCAGTATGAAGAATAGTGAGCGAGAGCGGCGCGGGCTGTTCGGGCTGGATGGCAGTAACACTCTGTCTGCGGATTGGAAACCTCACAGCTCCCGCAAAGACCCAGCACTATCAGGTTCTACACCCATCTCATCACATTTTGTGTTTTTGATTGGGGGCAGCAACACAAACTCTGATTAGAGGTCAGGTACAGAGCCCTCCAGGGGACATGAGTGGAAATATTTTTTTCCTCAGGGGAGTGAGATAGTAAGTCGGGGAATGAGATATCTCAGACTTACTAACTCATTCCCCCGACTTAACTATCTAATTCCTAACTTAACTATGTCAGGGAATGAGTTAGTAAGTAGGGGGAATGAGTTAGTAAGTCAGGCTCTGAGATAGGAAGTCAGGGGAGTGAGATAGTAAGTTCAGCCCTGAGGGAATGAGAGCTCTTAGGGCCTGACTTACTAAAACATGTCTTTTTAGGAGCCTTTGGCCTTGATCGCAGTTACAGTTACAGCGCTGGAGCTGGGGCTGGGGCTCGAAAATACTACAGCAAAGGTATGGTTTTACTTTTTTTGTTTGTTTCTGAGGTGGTCCTCTTAGTTCGTCAATGTGCTTTAAAAACACATTCTATTAGGAGTAGACATCAGACACAGATCATTTTGATTAACACAGAGGTACTGTGTGAGAAAGGTCTTTTTACTGAATGATGGATGTACTGCATGAACCCGTCGCATCTGCAAGTGCATTGAGCAAGTGCAATTGTGTAACTTCATTATGGTCATGGACATGTTTCTTGTTGAGAACTGTGCTATTTTTCAGACTCTTGAATTGTGTCTGTATGAATGTTAATATGTGTGTTGTATTGTAGTGGCAGCTGCGGGCAGTGAGCCCAAGACAAATTTCCTTCTTGGACAATAAAGTTGATCTTATCTTATCTCCGTCACATCTCCTATACGTCTGTCTTCAATACGTCCATCAAAAATGGTTTACACCAAGTGTAAACCAGGTCTGAACTATCACCAAAACAAGTCTAAATAAGGTCAATACTGGAGCTACTAAACCAGGTGTAAACTAGGACTAAACCAAAAGAAATAAGTTCTGAACCAGGACATAAAAGGGGGTAAATATGATCCAAACCAGGACTAAACCAGGAGTTAACATCTAACACCACATCACATTGAATACTTTCTTGTAGTCAATGTGCCAATTCAGGGCCACAAAAAATGCCCATTGCATTTTATTGTTTGGATACGACTGGTCTGCCCCAAATACAGGTCCAATTCTGACAAGTACAAGTAAACCAAGTCTAAATCCTGACTCTAAACCCCTGCTTTGGGGCCCCAAGTCACAACTATACAGCACTGATTTGACTGTGTTGTTACAGATTTGAAAGAGTGTGTGGCAGTGAGCAGCACCTCTGTGAACAGTGAGAATCCATACGCCACCATCAAAGACCTGCCGGGGCTGCCCTTCTGCCTCCAGAGCTCCCTGGCGCCCCCCGAGAGCAGCTACATGGAGATGAAGTGTGCCCTGCCCCGAGACAGAGCATACACGGAGATCAGCCAGCCCCCGCCCACTACACCACCCCCTAGAGGTACAACAACTACTTCTGCAGTATATAAATCTATAGAACACACCTGCATCTATGCACAGATCTGTAGGCCACACCCAAAGAGATGTAGACCACACCCACCGATCTGTGGACACATTCACAATGGTTTAGACAACACCCACTGAGCTGTAGGCAGCACCCACATATATGTAGACCATAACCACTGCTCAGTAGACCACACCCATAGAGCTGTAGACCACACTGACTCTGTTCTTGGATGTCCCCACCTGCAGAGCCCGGTTACCTCTCTCAGGATGACCCCCTCAGCCACTACGATCTGCCCGTCAACAGCCACATCCCGGGACACTACGACCTGCCCCCCCTGCGCCACCCTCCCTCCCCCTGGAGACCTGCCTCACCCTGGACACCACCTTCTCCCAGGGGTCCCTCCTCGCCCAGGGGGCCCTCCTCACCCAGGAGGCCCTCCTCGCCCAGGAGGCCCTCCTCACCATGGAGGGCCCCCTCGCCCTGGAGACCCCCCTCACCCAGGAGGCCCCCATACTGAGTTGGACAGAAGAGAGTCCCCTCACACTGTCTGATGCATAGGGCACTGCAGACACATGGACTTCTGAAGGTCTGAAGCATTATGGAAACATCAGTGCTGCGTGTCGAGATGGACATGGAGATGTTTACACAGATGTCTGGCAACCACGGTGTATGCTCACTGTTCTCTAGATGGCTATAGAGAAATACAAAAAACGTACATGGTATTGGTTTAAATCAGCCGTGAACCGTGGACACTGTAAATCTCCAGCATATTCTAATTGGGGATAACAGGCATCATGATTCGCTGGCCAACATCCAGCACATGAACAATCAGAGGGCTTCTTTGAGCCGAGACATAGAGGCTGATTCGACATGTGGAATCGTCGGCAAGCAAGCCCCGACTCGGAGCCGATAGTCCTCAATTATGTCTGCAGGGGCCATCGCCAGCCCGACCGCAGATTTTCAGCTTGGTGAGCCTAGGCCTTTAGGAAGAGCACATTCTGGACAATCTTGTTAAAAAGTCTTGATTTCGATGCAGGGTAGTTCTAGGGACACCTAATATTAACTCAGGTGGTACTTGGTGTGAAAAGTTTTAAGAACCACTGATCTAGATCATTCCATTGGTGCCAATCTTTACGATGAGTTCCTACCATCCAATTCAAAAAGATGTCTCCTGAGATTTTAATACAGTACCATGTCAACAGCAGGTATGTGGTAGATTCTGTTATGTGATTTGAAAAGCTTTGCATTTAAGACAGCTCTATAGGCCCTGGGTTTGTATGATGCAGTAATGGTATTCCGTGTACTGATGAGAATTACATGTAAGTGACATGTAAATAAATGTCTGTACATATGTAAATATGAAACAGTGCTTCAATAAAGATATTTACAGCAGACTGTGTTTTACTGGCTCATAACAAAACAAAGAATTCACTTAAAGTTATAACAGAAGTTATAAATTATAGTTAGTAAATTATATTACTCAAAATAACCCTTACTGTGCATTAGAGGGCTATTTATTCGGCACACTATATAAAATAATAAAGATAATATATACTATTCATAAATTTGGGACCATAAAACAATCAACAAATAATAGACCTTGGGGATAGGTATATTGATTGAGGTAGCTTCAACTGTTATTGGTTTAGTATTCTGTAACAAGTAAGTGCTCTGTTGTACACATTAGCTCTGGTGCTAACTAGTTGTGCAATGACTGAGAAAGAAAACTGAAGAAAATAGCTGCAAAGTCTATGAAGTGGAGAAGTAGAACAGAACTAGGCCTGTGCTGTCTTCCCCGACAGCAAGGTGTATATCAGCGAAATGGCCCCATAAGTCTGCCACAACTGTTACCAACGGGCACCTTAATCAGATGTTGTGTGATTTCTAAGGGTTTTAATATTGTTAACGAGCAATTAAGAGGCCTCGCACCCAAACCATGACAAACATGGGAAGGGTCTATTTGACTACTGAGGTCAAATGAAGAATGCCTCTATAGCGCCCCCATGTTTATGACCCTAATGGGTGCTGGTTAGAGCCCACCGTAATACTATAATTTAACAAGGCAAAGGAGGAAAAAACAAGTTAGTAATATTCACTTGCAAGGAGAAATGCGCAGAGAGAAGCCCAGTCACAATCGTTGGGTACATTCACTCCAAACGCAATTCTGAGGTCTCTGCGCATTTCGCTTAGCTTTTATTCAGTTTTCACGACCCTAGTTACATATGACACCCCTGCTTAAGGGGGGGGGGGAACACACACAGGCAGGGATGTCATCCAAACATAGAAATGTTTACAACACAGAGAAATATATTGCAGTTAAGAGCAAAGGTCAACCATAGCATATCTCACTTGACCAAGAATGTTAACATTGTACCAGGCACAGAACATTGTACCAGGCACAAAACCCCTCTCGTAGACAAATGCTCCACAAGACGAACTCCAGATGTCTTTTTGTCTGAAACTCAAAACACAAAGTGAAAAGCACACAACATAGTAAAATATAACAATTCTCATAAGACTAATATATTGTCATGATTATGAGCTTAAATAATGGAAGATAATATGTATATTTTTCTAACAGGTTTGTTCGTCAGCTGAGGTCAGAACCCTTTCTCAATGTTACTTTGTACACAATGGTGCGTTAATGACAAAATGGACGCCTCAGTTAGGTGGCTTTGTTGGTGACCCTGTGTATCAAGTGGTTGTTCCTTTAAAGTTTCGGGATGTTGTGTTGCAGATCTCTCACGACCAGTCTGGGCATTTGGGTGTCAGGAAGACGTATGACCGTGTTATGAGGTATTTCTTTTGGCCTCGTTTGAAAAGGGACGTGACTGCGTACATTAAGTCCTGTGACACGTGTCAGTTCACTAGTAAGCCCAATCAGACTTTGAAACCAGTTCCACTCTGCCCGATTCCAAGCTTTAGGTCAACCATTTGAGCACTTACTGATTGATTGTGTGGGTCCACTGCCACCATCTAAATCTGGTGCTTGTTACCTGTTGACGTGATGTGTCAGAGCACACAGTATCCAGCTGCATATGCTCTGCGAAGCATTACTTCCAAATCAGTTGTCTGTGCACTTTCTCAATTTATTTCTATTTTTGGAGTTCCTCGTGTCATTCAGTCAGACCAAGGGTCTAATTTATGTTCAAAATGATTTGCTCAAGTCCTAAAACAGTAGAATATAAAACATAAACTTTCGTCTGCCTACCATGCACAGAGTCAAGGTGCTCTTGAAAGGTTTCATCAGACATTAAAGTCTTTGTTACGTTCTTTTTGTGTCCAGATGCAGGGTGATTGGGAAGAGGCATTACCGTGGATGTTGTTCTCTGCCCGAGAGGTAGTCCAGGAAAGTACAGGGTTTAGCCCCAATGACCTTGTATTTGGTCATAAGGTCCGAGGTCCCCTAGCATTGGTACAGGACAGTTGGAAGGAGGATGACCCTCCAAGTAACCTACTTGACTTTGTTAATGGCTTCAGGTACAGGCTCTATACAGCTCAGGAGACAGCTAGGTAAAGGCTAGCTGGTGTACAGTCTAAAATGAAGAAACATTCTGACTGTAAAACTGAACACAGAGAGTTTCTCCCTGGTGACCAGGTGCTAGCCCTGATGCCACTTGTTACAGCTCCTTTTCAGGCAAAGTATGTTGGGCCATATTCAGTGTTAAAAAAGCTGTCTGATCAGAACTATTTAATCTCTACGCCTGATCGGAGGTCACACACAAAGCTGTTTCATGTTAATCTGTTGAAACCCTATTTTGCCCGTGAACCTGTTGACAGTATATTGAAGCCTACTATAGCTCATCCTGTTTGTTTGTCTGTGCCTTCTGTGTTCCCAGTTGTGGCAGCGCTGGATGTAGAAGACCCTCCTGGTCCGGATGAAGCTATTGTGACTGGTCGGTTGAAAAAAACCGAGTCCTTGCAAAAGTTAGAAAGACATTGAGGTAGGAGAAGCCAAGTCAATTAGACAAAGGTTTTACAGAGTACATCCGGAGAAGCATAAACGGCTTGATGCAGAAGTAAAGTACATGATTGGAAATGACATTGCTGTGCCTTCTGATTCCAGTTGGGCCTCGCCTCGCCTGCTCGTCCCAAAGTCAGATAACAGTACACGGTTCTGCACTGACTTTCGCAAATTAAATGCTATTACAAAGCCTGACTCTTACCCTCTTCCACGCATGGAGGACCGTGTGGATCAAGTGGAGGTGTGAGCTTTGTGACCAAGTTGGACTTGCTGAAGGGGTATTGCAGGTACCAATGAGAGAGGGGGTTTTATTACACCTAGTGGCTTGTATTCCCACAATGTTAGGCCTTTTGGCTTAAGAAATGTGCCAGCGACATTCCAGCGCTTAATGAATTTGGTTATGCGTGATTTGGAAGGCTGTGCTGTGTACCTCGATGACTTGGTTGTCTTTGCAGATGGCTGGCAGGAACATTTGGGTCGGCTTGGACTTGTACTTGACCGCTTGGCTCAAGCCAATCTGACTGTTAACCTGGCTAAATGTGAATTTGCCAAGGGCACTCACTGTGGTCTACTTGGGCCGTGTAGTTGGCCAAGGCACGGTTAGACCTGTGCGCTCTAAAGTTCAGGCTATTGACCGGTATCCACCACCTACAACGAAAAAAGAGCTCATGTGGTTCTTAGGAATGGTGGGCTACTATAGGTGCTTTTGTCAAAATGTTTCAACTGTGGTAGCACCTTTGACTGACCTTTTTTAAAGGGAAAAGTGAAGTTTGTTTGGTCTGGTCTCTGTCAAAAAGCGTTTGAGTGGGTTAAGGCTCTCATTTCAAATTCTCCTGTCTTAGCTGCTCCTAGGTGGGATAGGGCATTTCAGTTGGAGGTTGATGCTAGTTTGGTTGGTGCAGGTGCAGTGTTGTTGCAGGCAGATGATAG
>JAVQKC010034246.1:0-10308 GCA_036025475.1 Philypnodon macrostomus
ACATACAGATCAGTTCATCAATGTAGATAACATACAGATCAGTTCATCAATGTAGATAACATACAGATCAGTTCATCAATGTAGATAACATACAGATCAGTTCATCAATCTAGATAACATACAGACATGTAGCTTGGCCTTTCCATTGACCCTTTACAAACTAGTGGAAGAGGCATGCCTTGGCCTATTGCTCCCCTTCTTGAACGCCTGAGGAGTGAAGAAAAGAAAAATGCATGTGTTGCAGTGTGAGTGGGCTTTTACTTAGAGCAATTGGCTGCAGTCTGACACATGTCTATCCTCTGACAGCTGCCTACTTCATGACGTCAAAGCTCCACATACTATCTTCTATTGGCTTCCTGTGGCTCTGGACAATGGATTCACACATTAGCCCGATACATGAAGAAACAACACCTTCTACAGTGCTGAAGTCAGAAGAAAGTGCTGCTAGTCACGGTGATTGCCTAACTGTCATAAAAAAGACTCTTGCTTCTGGATACCGGCTGTGGGTGGGGAGCAGACATGTCAGGACTTGTCTGGGATGTGTGTTTTGAAGCCTTTATGACACTGTTATTGGCAAGAGAAAAATAGCATTCCTTCTGAAAGATTTTGTACAATTCACACGGCCCAGAAAACAAACCTTATGAGGTTTGTTCTTGCAGCCTGAACAGTCTGTCACAGTTGGGTGCATTCCTATAATGGTGGAAAGTGAGTCTATGGAAGCTGACACTTCTGTAGGAATACATTGTTTATAGGATAACTGTCACCTAGGCTACATGTTAATAGATAATACTAACTATATCAGCGAAGCACATTTCAGTGATATTATGGAACCACTTGCTTGCGCTTCAGCAGATCCTATGTGCGATAACTCAAAAATGAATTGCCGGATCAGTTTAAAATTTTACACACGTTACATATCATAAAGACTGGATTGATTTTGGTACTTCTACGATGAATATTAATTAAGTATTTAAGCCCTAAAACTGTGAATGCGATAACTCAAAAGGTTTTTGCCGGATCTTTTTCAACTTTGGTAGACAGTTAGATATGATGAAGATGCTGAACTAGATTGATTTAGGTACTTCTACGATTAATGCCCTGAAGCACTTTAATTGAGCCATTAATCCTGCTGAACATAAACAAAATCTTATGAATGTTAGTAACCTTTGGGACTCAAGACACACTTACTGGAAGAAAAGCAATGAAACTTGGTACAGTGATTCTCCACAATGTCCCCAACATAAAACATTATTACGGCTCTACCCTACAACAAACAGGAAGTCGGTCATTTTGGATTGAAATTGGGAAGTCCGGTATATTTCACAGCCTGTAACTTGCACATTCTTGAAACACCTAATTACCCCCCAGCCCTGAACACATCTGACCAATATGATGCCAGTTATCTCTATAGTGCCACCTATAGACTGAAAGAAGAATGCAGTTTTAGGGAAATGATCAAAATTTGCCATAAACATCATTCACAAACATCAAAAAAGTCAAATAGACCTTTCCCATGTTTGTCATAGTTTCTGGATGGGGCCTCCTAATAGCTTGTTAACAATATAAAAACACAAATCATACAATGTCCTATTAAGGTGCCCGTTGGTTTGGGGCATTGTTTTGTCAATATACACCTTGTGTCGGGTACGACAGCGTGGGCCTAGTTTTAATGTGAATCCAGGAGTTTTATGGATTGTGTACCATTGCGAGTGATTCAAGTCAGTAGATAGTATCACATTATTACAATACATTATTACAATATATTGGATCAAGTTTATTTTTCTATATTGACATTGACCAGTCAGTCGTAGGGCTAGCTGTTCACCCTCACATTCATTTACATGTGCATACATGTCTGACATAGCGAATGTATTCCTGAGCATTTCAAAATGTTCCTAATCCACTCTTTATTATCTTAGTATAAGTATAAGGATATTCTGCTAGCTCCAAAACACATACACAACATGTGACTCTTCCTGTCCTCATGACTGGACAGACAGCAGGGGCTCGCTGTCTGTCCGATGACTGTAGAGGAATGACATCACGCGTATCATCTGGCGCTTCTGTAGGGACACACGTTTGAGTCGAGTGGGTGACGGCTGACAAAGGACTGGGGACAAAGATGCAGAAGAAAATGTGCCATGTGCAAAAATGATAGGAGCAGGCTAGAGTGGCCAATGATCTCTTCCAAACCTGTATGATGTAAAAGGCCATCAAACACACACCATTATAACCATCACTAAAATGTGCAAGCAAGGATTGTGTGCGCCATTATAGCAAATTACTAGGTGACCTTTAAGTCAGATAAATTAATGAGAATTAGTGTAAAATCATTGCCACCTTGTTGACCTAGATATAGGTTACTAGTGACAGATGTCTGAGTGGTTTGAGTGGTTTGTGCACCTGCCAACTAGGAGGATGTGGGTTCAATCCTAGGGCTGTCACAACTGGAGTTTGCATGTTATCCCCATGGTACCATTGGTTCTGTTCAAAGATTCTACTGTATGACTCCCTTCTACTGTCCGAAATTCATGCCTGTGCTGTCCGAATTTGTGACTGTAAAGGGGAGTTTGCTAGTTTGGAGTTTGAAAGGTAATAGCTTAGGATCATTCTTTGCCCCGTTCATACAGCCATTTTGTTTTGGGGCAAGACACTTCATCCACTTTGCCAAAATGGATGTCAATGCCATGGTGTGTTTGGTGGGGCTCAGAGAGGCTGTTTTGTGAAGAACTGGCTACTGTCCCAGGTGTATCGCTTGTATTCACTTAGGCCTATAGTTACTGTAATAGGCACCAGTCACCTGTGGCCATATTTAACAGTTTACTAACCTTTGGGCACTACTTTCAACATTACACCATTGCCTTATGTCATCTCACATATGACTGTGTAACGTAGGGAAACCCCGGTAACCCCAGTAACAGATTTAAACTGTGTTCTTTTCAGTCCTTGTTTTTGCAGGTGGGCTTTAAGCTGACACATCCAGATGACTTTAACCTGAGGTGAGTAAACTGTTTGTCTGCACACAGGTGAACTCATGTCATGACACCTGCTTCAACGCACAGAACATCAACTCCTGCCAGCTCCTTTTATGGACCTTAAATACAGGCTATAAAATCTTTACTTTGTGTGGTAACTTTTGCTTGCTTTAAGGTGACTTCAGGCTCGTTCACAGTATAATTTCCTGGCCCTGATTTATTTCTTGTCAGTGGGGTGTATGAGGAATGGTGTGTTTTGACTCATTTTACATTTTGTTAAATGTAGTTTTGAAATTGTAGCTGGATGCCTCTGCGCTCCATCACCACCTCAGTAGCAGAACCATCTGACAGTAGATCTTCCTTGATCCTTGCATCACATCAGTAGCAGAACCATCTCACTGGCCTCCATCACCACCTCACTCACCCATATCCTGTCACCATCTCAGAACCATCTCACTGGCCTCCATCACCACCTCACTCACCCATATCCTGTCACCATCTCAGAACCATCTCACTGTCCTCCATCACCACCTCACTCACCCATATCCTGTCACCATCTCAAAACCATCTCACCTTCCTCTGCTACATCACCATATTAGCAGCAAAACCATCCATTTCCAAGCAAGTTTTCACTTTCTCACTATATGCAGAACACTCACATTCTCCCCCTCCATCACCAACTTAACAGAAGAACCATCCCACTCTCTTTCTCACTACTTGAGATGCAGAACCATTTCTCCTCTGCCCCATCACTACCTGATCCACCATTCAGCAGAACCATCCCATCAGCATCACCTCAGCAGCAAAACACATCTCCTTTCTGGCTTTTTTTCTCACTTATGACATTTTGTCTGAGGTACATTAATTGAGTCTGCAGATTGAATTCAAGTGTTTCTTTTACATAGAAGTGGAAATAGCTTCCACTGAACTGGAGTAAAGGGCAGCTGTAATACATTGTAAAGTGAGAGAACACTTATTGAGGCCTGTGAATGGTCTTGTCCTTCAGTAAAATTGAATATTAAAACCACTTTCATTACCGCAATCCACCCGCGCTCCATAAGTTTGACACTTTTTCTAAAGACTCTTGTTGTGTTGCTTGTCCCACCCCCAAACTCATCAGGCTTATTGTTCTAATCTCATCCGCTGTCAAGGCTCACAGAGGATATCCAGTAGGATGCGTTCGTGTTCACATCCCCTGCACGAAATACAAACACTGACAACTGCTATTGTCCTGCCAAATGTCCAACAGAAACTCCTATGTTGAGAAACACTCATATGACCAGACATGTGAAAAATGACTTACGCTTTCAGTATTTCATTAAAGCAGAACAATGTTAATGTTAACCTTTATTAATCAGCTTCAGGGGTATGTGAGCTGTGGGGTGAATGAAGCTTCCTTTACCTCCCCCTTGCGTCTCTTAAAATAGCCTTGCAAGAAAAAAGATTGCTCAACTAAAACAAATAGTAAGTCTATAGTTCTGACACATTGGGGGAATTTGTGAATCTAAATTGCCTCTCGATTACCGACTAAGTAAAATGTATTCTGTCATTTGCAGGTCTGGAAGGGTGATTCTGATGTTTGGTCTGCTTGACTGGACATACCACCATTTTATTGGCAATATGATGGTGATTTTCCCACACAAGATGCCCGATGACTAATAGTGCAGGTGCTAAAGTTTGTAAGACCCTTGTGTGAGAACACGAAGTCTCTAACTCATAGGCCTACAGGCTACAGAATAATGGGTGTTTACTAGAGAGAATAAATAACTTTGCTTTGGTCTGAAAGGCGATGTTTTACCCGTGCTGATTTGTTGTTTTTAGTAGACAAATGTGAAATATAACCAATAATTATTATTTATTAGTTTGTTTGCATATGAACTGTAATGGATGTGATGGAGGTCTGTGTTTCTATTCCATTTGAATATTATGGTATTGGCCTGCCTTTATTAGATTCTGGTACTTGTGGCCTCAAGCAAAGTGTTAATTGCACAAGGAGCGAGACTATCAACTATGTCAATGTTGAATTAGCTAGAGGCCTTTTCATGTTAAGTAATAATGAACGTGCATTTTGAAGTCATATACTGTCGTTGTGCTTTTAAGTGTCCCTCTTTTATAAACATTACAGAAACAGGATGGTATAGAGTAGATGGAATTATGCAATGCCATGTAATAGCTTGAATAACAGGGCCCATGTAAGAAGCATCAGGTCACAGTGCTACCGTCTGTAAACATAATTGAGTGCATATCTTCTCACAATGTTTTTCTAGCTCAACGGGGATCCTCGCAATGCAAAGATTATAATACAAGTCTGTGTAAATCATAGCAAAATAGCAAAACAATAGAGTTCATTCAGTCTCTACAAACCTTATATTATTATATATATTTTAATGCATTGTTTACAGCTTTTTTACGTCATGCAATGAGCACTACATTGCTCATTATGGGGCTGCAGTGGCACAGTGGGTAGGCGTTCGAATCGAGTCGTTGTGTCTCTGGGCAAGACACTTAACCCACGTTGTCAATGAATGAATGTAGTTGTGTAAAGGGTGTTTGCTGCTGTGGCTAGCTATAGCCACCGGGTGTAACTGTGGAGAGAATGAAAAATGCAATTGAAAAGCATCTTTGAGTGTTGAGAAAAGCACTATATATAACTGATGCATTATTATTACAGTGGGTGAAGTGTTTTGCCCAAGGACACAAAAGCAACAACTGAAAGAGGGCCTTAAAGGGCATTTTTTTCAGCAGAGCAAAAAGCAACAGTTTGTAAAAAGGGGCATTTTTTCTTGGCATTACTGTGGACTTATGCAATGATATGCAACAGCTTAAACAACAAGGCCCACGTGTTAACACACCAGATCATCATGCATCAGATCACAGTGCAGTCTGTAAACACCAATAATTACATATCTTCTCAGTATTTTCAAGCCTCTTAGCGATTCAATGGTTGCCAGCCCATAATAGAGGGTTTATTTGCACAGACTGCTCGTGCATACAGGCAAGTTGAACCGGAATATTAACAGCCTACAGCCATAGATGGCAAACATGTTAGCTCAAAACACTTCTCTGAATTCTCAGCATCGCCCAAGTGGACCTTTAATGTTTACTTACTTTGTGCCAGAAATGTCCTTGAAGTTTGTCAGTAGTTTGTAGTTATCAGGGCTCAAAAAAAAAAGTGATATAGGCGGCATGGATAAGATAATGATGTTTGCACAGCAGACTGTTTTCAAAAGGTGTTATCAGGGCGGTTACTTCCTCTGGGAACGGGGGAACCAATAAGGCCTGGACAGTAGGGAATAGTTACTTTTACTACAATGACTAAGCAACTTTTAGCTAAAAACATAGAGCATTATGTTGCTCTTTGTCATAAAAGTTTTTCAATCATGTATGTATGTATCATGTAATGATAGTGTGGAATTAAACTCAATATATTGCACTAGAATAGCTCACCCTTGGGAACTTTGATTCGCCAACGGTCCACGCACTAAAAGACTCAGAGACAGTTACTACCCCCAAGCTGTCAGACTACTGAACTCTCAATAATGCTCCCAACAATACTGAACTCTGAATAATACTGCACTAAATCACTTTACGTAATATGTTTACTGCTGCTGCACTATTTGAACGTATGTATCATGTATGTGCAATACTATATCATGTGCAATACAAAATTCATCTTTATAAGTATTTCACCACCTGTGAAATACTTACACCTTATTTAATCCTACTGCACCTTTGGATTTTTCTCTTTTTATTATTGTACTTTTTTTATTATATGTTTATTATATTGTTACATATCTCTTTTTGCACACTTTTTTACCATGTACTATTATTGCATGTTATTAGTACTTCATGAGCATCTTAGCGAGTCTAACGGTTCTTCCGATCCAAAGCATTTCATTGCATTTTCTGACCCTGTGTTGAATGTGCATATGACAAATAAACTGAAACCTGAAAGTTACCTTATCAGAGATATTTTTCCATATTCACCCCCAGATGCTGTTGCTATGTATTAAAGTGTGCCTAACTGCTGCGAGGTCTGTGCCTTTCTGAACGTGAGAAGCAGGTGAATTCAAGAGGGCTTTAATTTGTGTGAAGATCCAGCAAAGACTTTATTGCATTCACAGTTTTGGCATGTAATTAATTAATTACTTAATACATTTTTATCGTGGAAGTACCCAAATTGATACAGTTCGGCATCTTTATGGTATGTACCTGTGTGCAAATGTTGGAACTAACCAGCAGTCCCATGAGACAGCAATATATATATAATATAATATAATATCTAGATATATATATAATCAGAATTTTATACTGCAATGTGGCTGAAGGGTTAGCACTTTTCACCAATGAGGTTAAATAAGGCCAGATTATTCCCAATTAACAGTAAGAAATCACTAATTACTCAAGCGGCATCCACAGGGTATGTAATGTCCATACTCTGGTTATTTTATATATGTTGGACACAGAATTGGGGCCTGTCCAGCTGTTCTAAAAAAAAAAGGTTAAACATTCAGCAAGTGAGTGTTGCAGGGTTGTTCACTTTGTGTTAGCACTAGGTGTGTATCATAAACAAATCTTTCAAAATCTGTACTTATGACTGTACTACAGTCTTCCTCAGAAGAGTGAGGAAGACTCTCATACAATTGTTTGACTATAGCTTTATTTATTTCACTTAAAAACTGTGCTGACAGCAAAAAAGTACAGTTCAACAAAATACAAGCCAAAACATACTCACCTGCACAACATTACAAAAGCCACATTTAATTGTTTTATTTATTTTGATAAGCGGGATAAGGTACGTTAATGGACATTCTAACAAATGTAAATGCACCCGAGTTAGCCAAAAAGGCAATTTTTCATCAGCAGTCCCCCTGCCAGATGTCAATAGGCATCTTAAAAGTAACAATCATAAAAATACACAATAGTAAAAGTAATTTTAACACAGTGGAAAATTCCCAATATAAATATAATTCATAATATAATTCGCCTTCAAATACACATTACACACAAAAAAGATCAGTAAGTTTTCAGTGTTGACATGTTTGGCATTTAAAAAGCCACTTTTAGCATTAAATTTGATGACTGAAATGAAGGTAACTGTAATTTGTTGGGAATAAAAACCTTTGATCTATTTTGTAAGATGCTGATGTGCATCATCTGTCATGAGAGACAACACATTTTTTTACCTCTTCATTCACCCATGGGAGGGTTTGTGTTTCTTGTTTTTATGTTTTACTGTAACTGAAAACTTATAATTGTGGAGCATAATTTTTCTGTGAAATTTTGGCTTTTCCTAGACTATGTAATGAGCCATTTACCAGTTTTCTTGAGATAAGTACCATGTTATGACTGTCTGACAGTCCATTTATCACATTATGTGATTTTGTAATCCTTTTGGGCCTGTTGCTAAAAACAACAGGTCTTTTTAAAAAAATAAAATAATTATGTCCAGCTGGGGCATGCCATCAGCCGGTAGACACTGCTGGGCACCTACAAGCTTCTCCAACAGGCTTTGATTCAGCATTGTTGCTGAGTGGCGGACCAGCAAAACAGTTTTTCGATCTGAGGATGGCTAAGTGGACCACTTTTTCTGGAGACCAATAGATGCATCTGCTGCACCCAGGAACACCTGGACGGGGTAAGTCAAGATTTTTCTTGTAGGTAACTTTTGGTACAAAGCAAATCTGAGAAGAAGTATTTTTGGAAGTATCACGTGCGTGTTGATTCAGTTTGATTCAGGCATTGATCAATATCACCCAACAGGAGCAAAGGATGGATATTATTATAGCATTACTGATTTGTTGTTTGAATGCTGCGACAGCTTTTTTCCCTTTTTGATTATAGTGGCATGGAAGTATGGTAGCAATAGCATATTAGACATCTCCCAGGGGGCTGTAGATCTTGGTTGTTTGTGTGGGCGAATTAGTAGTAGTAGTAGTAGTAGTAGTAGTAGTAGTAGTAGTAGTAGTAGTAGTAGTAGTAGTAGTAGTAGTAGTAGTATTTTGTGTCATGCACACATGGGCTGCATGAATGTGACATATGGCTATTCAGAAATCGCGGCGACATTAAGAGGAAGCATGGAGAGAAATCTCAGAGAGAAAAAAAACAATCCATATGATAGTGTAGCAAGTAGAGCCCACACGCTGTCTCCACTCCTTTAACCAATGCCTTTTCTTTTAAATTGTTTTTTTCTCGTTAGACCAAATTCCAAGTTTGTTGTAGGGCGGGGATATAAAAATATTTTATGTTGGGTATACTGTGAAGAATCACTGTATCAAGTTTCATTGTCCTCATGTACATTAAGTATACAATTGCCCGGTTCAATGTGCCAAAATTCACCCGATTTCATGTATGTTCAGCAGGATTATTGCCTCAATAATAGTGCATCAAAACATTATTTTGTTAATTATTTAATTATCATGAATCGAAGAAGTACCAAACTCAATCGAGTTCTGCATCTTCATGATATGTACCTGTGTGCAAAAGTTGACAAAGATCCAGCAAAGACTTTTTGAGTTATTCCGTTCACAGTTTTGGCCCATAATTAATTAATTACTTTAATAATATTCATCGTAGAAGTACCAAATCGATACAGTTCGGCATCTTTATGGTATGTATCTGTGTACAAATGTTGAAACTGATCCGGCAATTCGTTTTTGAGTTATTGCGTTCACAGCTAGGATCTGCGGACCCGGAAGCGGACCAACCTGATTCCATAATATCGTCATGTCAGGTTTACTCAGGTAAAATAAAGAATGCCTCTATAGCGCACCCATGTTGATGATCCATATGGGGCTCTGTATACATTTACTTTGGCAGACACAACAAACAGGAAGTCGGCCATTTTGGATTGAAATTGGGAGGTCAAGTGTATTTGACAGCATCTAACTTGTGCATACTTTGCTCGAATAAGCTCAAACCTGAAATACATAATTACCCCCGGTCCTGAACACATCTGACCCCCTATAGACTGAAAGAAGTATGTAGTTTTAGGGAAATTTACAAAATTTCTCAAAAATCGTCCTTCACCATCATCAAAAAAGACAAATAGACCCTTCCCATGTTTGTCACAGTTTGGGGGCGGGGTCTTTATGACCTAAACTGTGAACGCAATAACTCAAAAAGTCCAGATCTTTTTCAACTTTTGCATACAGGTACATATTATGAAGACTGAACTGGATTGAGCTTGGTACTTCTACGATTAATGACAATTAATTAATTAACTAATTAATGCCCTGAAGCACTTTAATTGAGCTCTAAATCCTGCTGAACAAAACAAAATCTCATGAATTTTGGCACAGTGATCCGAGCTAATTTATAATTAATGTACATA
>JAVQKC010034278.1:0-18975 GCA_036025475.1 Philypnodon macrostomus
AGCCACGCTTCTGTCACCGGGTGTGACTGTGGAGTGAATGAATAATGTAATGTAAAGCGTCTTTGAGTGTCAAGAAAAGCGCTGTATAAAACTAATGCATTATTATTATTATTATTATAAAATGATTCACTGCTCATTCAAGAGTCGTCAAGAGTCGTCAAGGCTTAACATGAACTTTTCCATTTATTGGCCACTGTGAATAGTATTCTTCTAAAGTTACTAGCCAATTGAGATTTTTACGAGCCACACTTGAATTTTTATGTATAGGAGAAAAAGAGGTTTTGCTATAGTTCAGTTTGTATGTTTCAATTAAGACTTCCCCCCCAGTTATTGAGTGTATGATTATGAGTTATACATTCTAAATTCATTGATCTAGTGATAACGAATGTCTTACATGCCACAATTAAAATCTACCTCAGTCGTAATGTCAAGCCCTGTGTGTAGTTCTAATGGTTTTATACAGAACTATTTCAGACACTTAAAAGTCGTGTTGAACTAATAGTGACCTAATCTCAGGCCTTTCCCAGGGGCACAACGGCACTGGGCCATGGTTTAGCTCAGTCGACCCATATACAGAGCTTGAAATGCTTGTGAGTTCGAATCCGGCTCATGACAGTTTGCCGAATGTCACTCCCCGCTCTTCTCCCTGATTTTCCTGCCAGACTACTGTCCTGTCAAATAAAGCAAAAAAATGTCAAAAACAAATCTATATTAAAAAAAGAGAGATTAGAGCAGGAAATCAAACTGCCAATCTTTGACCGCCACTCTGCCCCCATTTCTTTATTTAAGGGAACACTGTGTAATTCTTTCCTCTGCATCATCTCAAAGTCAAGAGTTCCCCCTTAATCCTAAATGTTCTGTCAAAATACTAAACGTATCATCAAAATATCTATTAAAAACAGCTTTAAGTGATATCTGATTGAATATGATATAACTGTATCCATATTTTTAGCTAAATTTCTTTTCAAAGACTTACTGTAGAGGCTTTTGGGGGCCCCCCTGCAGGACCTTCGCTGACCCCCGGACCCAAATTTGGGAGTCACTGCTCTAGATATCTATACTGGGGAGTTGTTGTGGATAATCTGACTCTGCCTTTTTACTGTTTGCTCCCTTTCTTTGTGGAGTATGTGTCTGTTCATTGTGTTCGTCGTGGCCAATACTTTCGGTTTCTAGGGAGTGTCCCACTGCTGCATAATTACAAGTCAGGTCCCTAAGTACTGAGCTGCACTCTGTGGCACAAGAGGTGTTTTAAAGGGTAGATGGGAGTGTATATAATCCATAGCTAAATCTAACTAAGTCACCTGACCCAAGTTACCTATGGCTCACAGGTGTGCCAGGACATCCAAAATGAAAACAACCCTATGGTGACAATATCTGGACTCACACTTTTGCTACTGATCCCACTGACTCATCTATGTGCCACATAAATCCACATCTACTCTGACTGACATAGGGTCTTCAGGTAACTCCCTGGTCTCCGCCCTCCACCTCGATCCCCACCTACGCCCCGATCACAACGACACAACAACACATGACCCCCCGAGACCACAGTTCAAGACCAAGTGACCCCTAAATTCTCCATCAAACAGTGAACATTTGAGGCGATGGGGGTCAGCATTTACAGCGGCTCGCCCACGGTAACGGTGTGTGGGTGGGGGGTGCTCCATGGGGAGGCCTGGGAATGGACTGAGGCGCTGCTCTGGGCCTCATGCCTTCTTCCTGGGTATGCAACCATGAAGTCAATCAGCGGTCAGCAGTACATCAATCACTCACACTCCCGGGGGTCACCTATACCGGGTCAGCTACATGCGCCATACATGCGCCATACATGCACACAGAGGAGAATGTGGAGGTACAGGCAATTTGGAGGCTGTTTTCTGTTTAATTGAAAAATAGCTTTTGCTTTTGTCATGGAATATGGAAGGTGCAGGGGTAATGTGCCGGCTTTTATAGTCTAGTCTGTCCTGGTTTAGATTGGTTAGTTCTCTTTTTAATCCTGGTTTGGATATCATTTAATCCCTGATTTAGTCCTGGATTATTCTTGGTTTAGACCGTGTTTAATCCAGCTATAGATCTTATTTAGACCCTATTTACACATAGTTTAAATGGTATTCAGACCTGATTTAGATTCATCTTGTAGATCATTTCAGACCTTATTTGTGGTTTGGGGCTAGTTTAGACCTGGTTTAGTTCTACTTGAGATCTGGTTTATTAATGAAGCCTGCCAGGCTGATCTAAATCCTGGTTTAGATTACCCATTTTAAACCAGGATTGGTCTAGGCTTAGTTTTGTCCTGGTTTAGTTAGAATTTTGACCTTGTTCAGACTTTATTTAGGCCTATTTGAAGTGAGTTAGACCTGGTTTAGACCTGGTTCAGATCAAGTACAGTCATGGACTTCCGGTGGGCCCCAGTTTAGTTGCACTGGCTCCACAACCTGATGCTACACTCCTGGCCTTAGATGTCAGTTATTGTGAATGAATAGCTCAGGAATTCATAGCATTTACAATTAATTAATTCAAAGATGTTAGTATTAAATCACTAGGGGCAAAGGGTAGTCAAAATGTCCTCCCCGTGTCATATAAGTATACCATCAGGTTGTGGAGCCAGTGCAACTAAACTGGGGCCCACCGGAAGTCCATGACTACATTAGAGCCTCCCATAGCCCAAAAACACGCATATTTAGGCAGAATGTGTGACTCGGTATTACCCTTGCAGTGAATCAATGTGAGACTAAATCATTGTCTGTCTGTGTCTCAGTGTCAGCCCTGCAACTAAGTAGCCACTGTCCACTTGCAACCCTGTCTGAGATACCCAAAATTTAATAGATTTTATTTCTCCACAAAGCTGACATGATCAAACCTCACTAGACCACCCTTCTCCATTTCTCACCTGGCCCTAACCTCCATCAGCACTCTCTTTCCATGCCAGGCCTCTGACGCCCCAAATGAGTTTTTACAAGTGTATCTTCTGAAATAACATTGCCCGGGCTGATTCCTGGAAGAAGAGATTGAAGAAAGTCCATGTTGATGGCTAATGGATGTTCTCTGGATGTATAATGCAATCATTTTGGTGAATAGGAGCAGAGGAAGAGCGTAAAAAATAGATTATCTGGACAAACGAGCACGGGGTGGATGAATAGAGGGCAGGCCGGAGGAAGAGTGTGAAGATCTGATAGGGAAAGGTTGGCCTGATTGAATGGATGTGTTAGGCCCGTGGTATACTCTGACAGGCTGATTCCAATAATAATCTCAGGGCACATCACAATGTCTTTTATATGATAATAGTCAATTATTTCTGCAGAGGCTTGACTTTGAACAACACGGGGTAGAGCTACAGTAGGCTAATGAAGTGACTATTTTTAAGATTTATAATGCTGGTCCTGGGTAAAAAAAAATTAATCTTTCATGTCAGATGTTTTGACAATTTTATAGGGCACTGTAAATGTTGCAGTAATCTTTCACAAGCAAAACCTTTAATTGTCTCGGTTTACTTAAAGGTATAACAGAGACTTTTTTTTTTTTAATATTACTTAAAATAGCCTTTAGTGTTCACTAGAACACTATCAATTAGGCACACTGAAAAATAATAAATAATATATATAATATATAAATCTAGGACTCTGTGGGGCCTGAAAACAATCAACCAATAATAGACCTAATAGAGGCTATTATTGGTTGATTGAGGTAGCTTCAATTGTTATTGGTTTAGCCTGCTGGTACATTAAGAAGTATTATGTAATAAGGAAGTGCCCTGTTGTACACATTAGCTTTCATTTTTTATCTTTATTTTTATTTATTTATTTTTTATTTAGAAATGCTAATCGTGTATTCAACTCCCATCGGCTATTTAACATTGATACAATTTAAGAATTGTCTAATTCAATTTATAATATTTAGGTTACAGCTGATAGACATGATAGACATTAAGCCAGGGGTGTCCAAACGATGGCCCAGGGGCCCAATGCATTCATTGTGTAACAAGATATCTTTGCATTTTTCTGTGTGGTTATACTATAAAAGGACGCTAAGTAAAAAAAATACTGTCCAGAAAACAGATACAACCGAAGGGGACTTTTGGTGAAGTTAAATCAGTCGCCTCAGAGAGTGGTCCTCCTCAGGATTCATTTTGTCAATGTGGCCCTCAGTGAAAAAGGTTTGGACACCCTTTGGACATCATTCATTCTTAACACCTGGTTGTGGTAAGCTACTGCTATAGCCACAGCTGCCCAGGGGCTCAGTGACAAAGACGTAGTTGTCATCTCCCTTTAACTGCAGCAGTACAGCCAATTACCATTGGGAGAAAGGATCATTGATTTATGTGCACTTCTTGTTACTATATTTCTGATGCAAGTTTATTTATTTATTTATGTTTTATTTGTGTAATTACAGCAATGTGCTAAAACAAACCAAAGCTTCTCATTATACATTGAAGTTGTACTCGTTTGTAACTCAATCAAGCCTTTTTATTCAGTATACCTCTTCAGTATACTGCTTCAGTATACCTCTTCAGTATACCGCTTCAGTATACCTCTTCAGTATACCGCTTCAGTATACCTCTTCAGTATATCGCTTCAATATACCCCTTCAGTATACCGCTTCAGTATACCGCTTCAGTATACTGCTTCAGTATACCTCTTCAGTTTACCTCTGCAGTATACCGCTTCAGTATACCTCTTCAGTATATCGCTTCAGTATACCTCTTCAGTATACCGCTTCAGTATACCGCTTCAGTATACCGCTACAGTATACCTATTCAGTTTACCGCTTCAGTATACCTCTTCAGTGTACCGCTTGAGTATACCGCTTCAGTATACCGCTTCAGTAAACCTCCTCAGTATACCGCTTCAGTATACCGCTTCAGTATACCGCTACAGTATACCTATTCAGTTTACCGCTTCAGTATACCTCTTCAGTGTACCGCTTTAGTATACCGCTTCAGTATACCTCTTCAGTATACCTCTGCAGTATACCTCTGCAGTATACCGCTTCAGTATACCTCTTCAGTATACCGCTTCAGTATACCTCTTCAGTATACCGCTTCAGTATACCTCTTCAGTATACCGCTTCAGTATACCGCTTCAGTATACCTCTTCAGTATACCTCAGCAGTATACCGCTTCAGTATACCTCTTCAGTATACCTCTTCACTATACCTCTTAGTATACCGCTTTAGTATACCGCTTCAGTATACCTCTTCAGTTTACCGCTTCAGTATACCTCTTCAGTATACCGCTTCAGTATACCTCTTCAGTATACCTCTGCATTATACCGCTTCAGTATACCTCTTCAGTATACGTCTTCACTATACCTCTTAGTATACCGCTTTAGTATACCGCTTCAGTATACCTCTTCAGTTTACCGCTTCAGTAAACCGCTTCAGTATACCTCTTCAGTATACCGCTTTAGTATACGGCTTCAGTATACCTCTTCAGTATACCTCTTCAGTATACCGCTTCAGTATACCTCTTTAGTATACCTCTTCAGTTTACCTCTTCAGTATACCGCCTCAGTATACCTCTTCAGTATACCTCTGCAGTATACCTCTGCAGTATACCGCTTCAGTATACCTCTTCAGTATACCTCTTAGTATACCGCTTTAGTATACCGCTTCAGTATACCTCTTCAGTTTACCGCTTCAGTAAACCGCTTCAGTATACCTCTTCAGTTTACCGCTTCAGTATACCTCTTCAGTATACCACTTTAGTATACAGCTTCAGTATACCTCTTCAGTATACCTCTTCAGTATACCGTTTCAGTATACCGTTTCAGTATACCGTTTCAGTATACCTCTTCAGTTTACCTCTTCAGTATACCTCTTCAGTATACCTCTTCAGTATACCTCTTCAGTATATCACTTCACTATACCTCTTTAGTTTACCTCTTCAGTATACCTCTTCAGTATACCTCTTCAGTTTACCTTCTCAGTTTACCTCTTCAGTTTACCTCTTCAGTTTACCTCTTCAGTATACCTCTTCAGTATACCTCTTCAGTTTACCTCTTCAGTATACCTCTTTAGTATACCTCTTCAATGGATAATGCAAATGGATAATCACTCAATCAAATTAAATGACTTACAGTCACGGCGGTGAGCTATGACTATGTCCATATCTGCCATAAAAATCGGACGGCCAAACACATGGCACACATAGCCACAAAGCCTTTCCAACCACCACCAAATGAAGGGGATTTTCTGAGAAACACATTGTTTTTATTTAGCACTGTTACTTAAACTAAACATATATATAGATATTTTTAAATTATTTTGGGGGAAAATTAATTCTTAAAAGTGCAGCATAACAGAAGTAATCTGACAACAAATTGAATCTGAGATTCTCTGTGGGCTGAATTATAAGGATTTTAGTTTTAGAGCCAGGGTCACATTTTTTCAACCAATCACATGCTTCCACAGGACAGGAGCACTCTGATTGGTTGATACGTCCTTTGTGTGAGACCATGACAGAGGAAGGGGAAAGGGTTTTTTGTCCCACACAAAATCATGTACTGCAACTTTATCTCCTGCAACAGCTTCATGCATTTTTGCTGTGCTGTATTTTTTTTTGATTGGAGCTTTTCTGTGATGTCATTGTGGAGCTTATTCCAGCAGCAGCTTTTGCCTGACCCCTCTAACCCTTGTAGATTTCATTATTAAAGATAGTGATCTCCGATAGCTTGTTGCAGAATGACTCATGGTTCATCAGGACTAATGCACATTTCCTCCTCCTTCCCTTTACCTAGCATTATGTCTCCACCCGTCCAGGCCGCGGTGTTGGATGTCACTAACAGCACTTACTGCAGCAGGATCCCCCCGGCGTGCGTGGTGAACAGGCAGATTGTGGCCAGGGCCCATTGATCCAGAGCAGTAATGCATCTGGCTTAGGTTGATAATGTATGATGTAATTGTCAGAGGAGTTTAATTATGTGCTTATTACATGAAGCACTGAGCATCCATGCTCTTGACACATTTTGAGCCGTGTGGACTAAGGGAAGGGTGCAGGCGTGAAGCAAAGACAGTACTCAAATGGTTCAACAGAAAAATAAATGAATAATAATGGATTTATATTGGGCTTTACAATGCTTACATTTACAATCACACAACCACATTCATGCATAGGCAATGTGGGTTAAGTGTCTTGCCAGTGGACACAACAACAGTATGCACTCGGGCAGTGACTTGAGCCGGCGAGCACCCCACTATAAACTATAAAATAAAAGAATGCTCAAACTGTCAGACCTCAGAAACATTTTACAACAGATGATTTGTGAGCCAACCTTTGATAAATTGCCAGTCTCCTGCATGTACATGTACACGAGTAGTAATGTACACTCAATGGCCAATTCATTAGTTAGACATAATTGCTCTTGAGCTTAAATTGCTAATCACCCTATCAAGATTCATCAGGCACATACAATACCTTCAAGACAAACCTGCTAAAGTCCAAAAAATGAACACTTGGAGTGGTTGTTAGTACCTGCTGAAGTATTTTAGAAATTGGTGATCTACACACAGCCATGTTGAGGCAATTTACAGAAGACCCTTTTCCACTGGGGGGATATCAGAATATCAGCAGCAAGAATCTGTTTCCATTTTTCTGGGCCTAGAAAAGCTGTACCTTTTAGATAAAGATTGTCGTTACACCCCTGCTAATACATGATAGTTTCACTTTCAGAACCTCTCTTTGAATTCGGGTGCTTACCGAAAGAACTAGACACGTTTCAATTATTGAAAAACGCATTGCTTTTGTATTTCTTCTCATTTTCGCTCTCGTGAAGATGATATTGTTCAATCAACAACAGTGAGTTTGTCGCACCACCTGGAGACATCCCAAAACCGTCTCGTCTTCCTTCCCAGAGAAAAATAGGGCCTTGAGAATGATTTGAAAAATATACATTCATACAATTTAGTGACCAGCAGTTCTGTCTATCCAATTACAAGATATTATTTTCTCAGATAATATCAAAGAACAGGGCTGCAGTAGGTAGGGGCTCGCCCTGGCAACCAGAGGGTCGCCGGTTCGAGTCCCCGCCCAAGCTCATACTGTCTTTGTGTCCCCCGGCAAGACATTTAACCCATATCGCCTGTGAATGAATGTGGTTGTGTGAGTGGTCCATCACCACCAGTGTGTGATTGTGGTGTGAATGTCAACCTTTTTGAGACAGGTGTATGGCATTGTATTAGGCACAGAGTCTACAGTTGCCATTTCAACTTCAAGTATGTGTCATGTGGAATGGGAAGACTCTTCTTTCATCCAGTATCTTTAGGCGTAAAAGTCCCAGTTAATCTAAACTTCTATCACTTGGCTCCCTCTATCCTTCCATCGCCCGGGGCCATGCTGCAGCGGAATGGTGGCCTCATATCTGAGTGCATACGCTACACTGAGCAATGCTTTTCAATTACCTGCAGCGGGCCTTATAGACAGAGACGCATTTCAGAGGTAAAATGCTTAGGTCAGATGTGCACAGAAATACAATATACTTTAGAATGATGCAGAGGACTGTCTCAGAGTTTGATTCGACAGCTTGTTTGATGTATATACAAATAACCTAAAATATCAGCTGTGAACAAGCAAAATGTTGACCCCACGTCCCAAATTTTGACTCATACACTGTGATGAACCCATAGAGGTATTTCTATTCAGTTTCAATCTATGCTGCTGCTGCTTCTTCTCCCCCTCCTCCTTCCAGGCTCCAAACCACTCAGGCCCTGCAGTTAGAGTGGCACCTGGAGATGGGCGTGGCACTTCACTTTAAAAGCTGGCTGCTTCAGTCCATGGCTCTCATCCTCCACCAAGCAGCCACAGCTTCAGCTTTTGATCAGTGTATTTCTTTATTTGTTTTGTGTAGTTATGTACACTTTTTCATGCTCAGTTCCATTTAAAAGTGTAGTCCATACATTTTCTAAAATAAGAAAAAGTTACTAATAAAATGGCATCTTAATAAACCATCTCACTCTCCTCCATCACTACCTCTGCAGCAGAACGTCTCTCTCTCTCCTCCATCACAACCTCAGCAGGCCCATAGTTGCTGGTTTTGGGTCCAGTGATCTGAAAAATTGCATATATCTCGCACTCTCTTCTCCATCACCACCTCAGCATCAAACTATCTCACGCTCCCCCATCACCACCTCAGCAGCTGTAACATGTCATTTACCTTCATCACCACCTCAGCAACAGAACCATCTCACCCTCCCTATAACCGCACATTGCCTTGTTTGCCTTAGTGTGGGGGTTGTGGTTCTATTTGTAGTTTTCATTAATTCAGTGCAAAAGCTCAGACGGAACAACAAACAGTGGCACTTATCTTTTTATAACCTCTCGTATGGAAATGAGTGTTTGATTTGCTCTCGATGCAAATGAGATTTCCAATTAATAACATCAAGTAGCTCTTGGTAAAGAGCAGTACGTGTTCATTTATGTCGTCCCTGCAAAACAAACGATGAATACGCAAATAGGACTTCGCATCTGAGGTAATTATAGCTCGGAGAGAGGACAAGCAGGGCAGGTACATAGTCACATATGCAGCTATTTCTATCACTGGAGCCTAACACAGTAACTATGGGCCTTAGGCGGGGCATAGACCCAGTACAATGGACAGTTGCTTTTGTTGTGTTTTTGTGTGATTTTTTATCTATTCATTCTGCACTGAAAAAAGTGTGCCGTTATCCTTCACACAAAAAATCTTTCATTGTCTTTACTTAAAGGGGGACTATACTTTTTACCTTAACAAATCGTCTGAGTCAATGTGATTCTAAATTAGTTGTTGTGGGGTGAATGAAGCTTCCTTGCAAGGATGAATGTCGCTGGAAATCTCGGGTCAAGTCATTGGTCTTGTCAAAACCATACCCTTTAAGTAGATCAGTCCGACAGACATATAAGAGTCTTGTATTAAAGCATCAGTGAGTCAATAGCAGTCACTTCGGCCGCTACTGTAGTTATCATTGTTCCTTATTAATGTGGAATGTCACTAACTCCTTTTAGAGTGGACGTTTTATCGAGGGCTGTTTTATAACTAAGTGCATGAGGAAACCACTATCAAGTTTTTTTCAGATAAAGTGCAGTTGAAAACTTGGAATGCACCAATATCAAAATGCATCACCGATACAGACATTTTAAAGATCAGTTTGACGATATCAATTCTGACGCCGATATTTTGTAAACATGTGTTGGTACGCAATGTTTCCTGAGTTTATATAGAAAGATAAGGAATCTGCATAAAACTGCTTAAATTGAGTTTAATTGTAAAAAATTAAAATACAAAATAAACAAAACAATAATAATGATAAAATTAGATTTTTTTTAATTTGCTTTTTTTGTTTCTAATCCTGAAAATAAATTAAAGTTAAATAAGTTATCCGTTTTTGCACACGTTTTTACTCATCATTCAACCTTGTGGATATCAAATACCGATGTTGAGCTGATACCAATGTGTGTTCCTATTGAACTCATAAGAGTGTGCTACAATGTGCTTAAGCTACTGACCATTCAGGGCTTGACATAAACCTATTCTTCAAAAGCCATCCATCAATTTTACCGGCCACGACTTACAAAGAGTAAGATTGATAGTTTCATGTTTTTAAATAAGACTGTAAATGGCTAATCATATTTTCCTATTATGAGATACTGTAGATTCTAAAATGGTTAGACATTTTAAAACATAGCTGGTCAAAGTCAAGCCTAAACGAGTTAAAATGCAGTAGTGTTGTAGTCAAGACCGTGACCAGGCTGAGATAACAGTTGAGACCAGACAATTTAAAAAAGGAAATGCCTCTAAGACCACTGACCGAGCAAAACTGTGTCAGAGACCAAGACTAAACTGAGACAGTGAAAAAGTGGTCTCAAGACCTGACTCAAGACCAAAACCGGATTCAAAACCAAGACCGGACTCAAGACCAAAACCGGACTCAAGACCAAGACCGGTCTCGGCCACTACAACACTACGCAGTAAAATCCAACTGAACAAAGTGGCTAGTGTTCAATATTTATGTAACGTATTACCAGCTACAATTAAAATCTAGTTGTATTTGGCTAGTTGGCTAGTGCTAATGTCAAGCCCTGTTACCAATAAAGTGTTCACATACACACAACAACTACACAAAACAAAACACACACTCCAGCCATCAGCGCAATGACAAACACAGTCAAACAGGACTCGATGAATGCCAAACCAATTACTTCGTACATGTTTGACACCAACATCACCAAGCCTTGGTTTTTCCCCTTAGGGCTGTGGGCTGCGTGTTTGTTTCGACCTTATGTAAGTTGTCTCCTCTGCCTTCTTCACACTCCCCCTGGGCCATGGGAGCGCTGCACACTGGCGGTCTCTAATGTAATCTGCAGGACTCAAGGGGGAAAAGGCCAGAGCTTTTCACAAAGAGAGGAGATTGGAAGAGGTTTCTCAAAGTCACGTCGACGAAAGGGGATTTGAGGGACTGGAACCTGCCTGTTAGTGGTTTCTCCGCAGGGCGCCTATAGGAAGCCTTTCTGTGGCTTTTAAAGTGCTAAAAGCCAAATCAGCAGGCGTAAAGATGATGGGGATAAGGCTGAGGTCACAAACTGGTCCAGGCGCTAGAAAGTGCTCTAAGGACAGATGGAGAGATGTTTGGAAAATTTGTTAAGTAAGTTAAGAATTGGAAGCAGTGTTTTACCTTCATGAACCTCTTTCACACATACACACACACACACACTCACACACTCACGCACACACACACACACACACACACACACATGCACCCACACTCACACACGCACACACACACACACACACACACACACACACACGCACACACACACGCGCACACACGCACACACACACACAAACATTATTAAGTAAGGCCCCATGAAGGAAAAATCATAATAGCCAAATTATTTTGTTTTATTATTATCTTTGGCAAAGAAAAACAAAAATCAGATATGTATACAATATATAACAATATTTCGCAATACCACAAATCAATAATCAACAATAATTTGAACACACTAATAAGAATACAAATGTTAAAAATGTTAATGAGTTAAATGAAACTTCAGATGGTTGTACAAAATGCAGAAGGTCAGGGAGGAGCAGCTTGACCTCTAGAGAAGTGAGTGGGTACAGTTATATACTGAATAACTACATACTGAAGTTTCTCTGTCATGGCGGCTCCATGCTGATATCCACAGTGTCCTTTGAGCCCTTAGAAGGAATTCAAAGCTCTTCAGAACTCTTGAAGTGAGGGCCCAGGATGTTACAATCAAGCCTTTCCAAGTCCTCATCAGTCATACCTCATAGCAACTTTAGAAAGAGGTCATTCACACTCACCCTCATCAGTGGAGAGCAGATAGAGGTACCCTGATATAGTCTTATGCCCCATTTATACCAGAGCGTAAGCAGTGCGTATGAATCTCTTTGTTTTAATCAATGGGGATACTGCCGGGCGTACAGGAAGTACAGGCAAGGAGTTAGGAAAATAAACTTCCACTACACTTTTAAAATAAAGGTACAGAAGCACTTAGCGGTGAAACACATGTATGAGAGAATTAAGTTATTTATTTATACCCCAGGCACATTTTTTATGAGGATTAGAAACAGAAAGAGAAGGCATGGAACTGCAGAGTGAAAACCTTTGGGTGTAAGTAAATAATGACACTAGTATTATTGAACTTTGGAGGCTCTAGTGATGTGTATCTGCAGACATGCCCCAGTGTTGTATCCGTCTTGTCAAATAGGTTTGTTTTACCTGTTGTTGTGTAAAACACAGAGAGCAGATATATACGAGACCTTGGTGTAAATTCGGGTTAAACTGTTATCTAAACTAGGACTCCTGGGTTGACTTTTAAATAACATTTGAATAATAATTTGTCTTCTGTGTCCTGCATTCACTTTGTGTGGAAACGCTATGTTTGTTACTACTACTGTACTAACCAGTTTAGCTATGGTACTTTTGCTAATTAACTGTCTGCTCATTTTAACACACATATGTATGTTGTGTTTCATGTCTGTCATGTCATGACTGTGGGGCTAATTCTGGCATATTCACATGTTGAACTTTAATGTGCTCATGTCAATGAATATGCATTGACCCATTTTTAATGAATAAAGCAAATAACTGTGTGTGCACCAACATCCAACAGAGACCTGTCCTCCATTCTGCTTTTATTCATTTGAAATTATGCAGCATTTGTTGAACCTAAGGCTAATAGTGACCACAACAAGCTGTTAGGAATCACCCTGTCAAGTCTGAAGCACCTCTACACAGACAGACTGGTCATAAAACCCCAAAAGATAGCAGATCATGGCCACCACCTAGCCTGGCCTGCCACAACTAACTCTTTCCTATACAAAGATGAAATGATTCGCACTGAGCAGGGGACCAGACCCTGGAGGGACTGGTATGCCAGGATAGACACCACCCACTCAGTTCCTCATTTCAGTTGCAAGAAACCAAACAAAATATAAATTCATTCTTCAGGCAATCAAATAATCCTAAAAGCACCATGGTCGCAATACCGATATATATTTAAAAAAAAAAAATTATTATTGATATTTTGTCCAACCCCAATCTACATCACTGCGTCCATTCACTTCTTCACCCTTTCAGTGGTTCATGAGCAGCATATAATAGTCACAAGCATAGAGCACCCTCTCGCAGCTGTACACGGTATGCTTACTCCTTGGTTCATGTCAATTAGTATGAATGAACATTTACAAACATGTACAATTTTATATATCTCTTTATATATCTACTCTACTATCTATTCTACTCACCTTAGCTCGGTTTTACTCCACAACACTGTGACATCACATATATGTGACATAAACAAACACAATGGAGGACCGGGAGGCAATGGTGAACTTTATTCTGGGTTTGTGGGTCTTTATCACTCGAAAGTAGATGCAGAAAATGCTGGTACTGGTAACGGTTGCCTAGTGGAAATGTTCATGTGATGATCTAATGTGGAAAAGGGTCATTATAGTCCGGATAATACAAGTATGTATGTGTGATTGTTGAGTGCTTCATTTAATACATACTGATAACTAATGTGCCGTTTTATACCAAAGACCACACCTCTGTATCAATCTGCTCTGAACTGACCCAGTGTCCGGTCAGTGGAAGCTCCTTTTTCCATCTCCCCTCCACCAGCTGACCTCATCCTTTCACTACATCTCTTCCTATCAGGCCCAGCTCTATAGAACCTCACTTGTGAACTTGCGAGAAGAGGAATCAATAGCACAAGGACAGCCTCTGAGCACTCTACCCAGAGACAGTGAGCTCTGTGCAGGCTGTAAATCCCCTCCTAGCCTCTGTAAACATTACGTCACTGTCCCGCCGCGGCCACAGATAAATCCATATTAGCAGAGGTGATGAAGGAGACTTTGATGCGCGCTCACATCGGGACGAGTGCACTGAAATACGAGCGGGCTGTGTCGTATATGTCAGAGTAGGAAAGGAGATGAGTTTTCACATGAAAGAGGCACATCACTGGACCGGACGAAAGTGCGGTAAACTGCTCAGTGATTGGCAGCTTTGAAGAACTCCAGTCCATCATAGACCCTTTTTGTATGACTCTGAAATGGCCCATGTTATGATGAAGGTAGATCTATAAACTGAGAGACAGATATAATATGCAGCTATATATATATATATAGACCTTTTCAAAGTTTGTAAACAGTAAGTTTTCAATTCCATAATGGAGGCAACTGGAGGCAAGACCGTAATACATTTTCAATGGAGAAATTACCATCAGCTTCAAAATATTGCAAGTGAAGATGGTTTTGACAAATGCCATCCACTGCTACATGTACGTGATACACGAGCCTGGTTAGGAAACATTAGTGAATGTACCTCACACTGTATGTTTATTTAATGTACACATTAGTAACAGTTAGCATTTTGGCTGGTGGCAAAATTTTTTTTTTGTAAAGTTAACTCACTTTTTCTCCAGTCGCCTCCATTCCGGAACTTTGAACAATCCATATGACACACATTTTAAAGGGTCTATAAAGGGAACTCAAAATCTACAAGAAAAAACGGTTAGCAGATCACTTGGTAACACTTTAGCTCACCTCTATTTAACACTACTAAAGCATTAACTAACATTAACTGAATGAATTAGCATTTGATAGATTTTTTTTTTAAGTGTTCACATTAATAACTGATAATATCTCAATGGTGTTTATCAATTTTGAAATAATGCTTTGTGATCAATAAACTGATTATTAATGCTTAATACTCTATAGTTTTCACAGTGTTACATTTTATTTAATAACATAGCAACCCCGAACTGAGACCAAGGTGTATTGCGGAGGCTAATCCTAAGCAGAACGTATTATGTGCGACTCTCTGTATTTTACATTGAATCCCTGTGATTTGAGTCCAACAACAGGTAAAACAAACCTATTTGACCAGATGGATGCAGCACTGGGGCATGTCTGCAGATAGAATTATCACTAGCCTCCAAAGTTCGTGTTCCATGACTTTATTTTGAGTGTGGCAAAGGATTTTTTTTTCATTCATTAGTGTAAATTCAGGATAATGGTGTCCTAATACACAAAATAGAATGTAGTGATCTAATTACTGTATTTTCCGGACTATAAGTGGCACTTTTTTTCATAGTTTTTCTGGTCCTGAGACTTATTGTCAGGGGCTTACACTAGATATCAAAATATATATCATTTTTATGGTTCGCAAACCTTTACTTTCACATCACCATTTTTAAATGCAGACTATCAGACTTTCTGTTAAGTTCTCACTGCCGTCACCGTGATAACGAGGGGTGTCTCAGGAAGAGATTTGTTTTGGTTTCATGTGGAGAAATGCTTTCAACTTTAGAGGCTTGTTTTACAGTTAAAATGGACAGATCTTCTATCACAAAACTAGTGTAGATTATAAAGAGAGATGGTAGTAATGATATAAAGTTAATACAGAAAGGTTTAGGAGCTGTTTATTTCACTATATTATCACGTATTGAGAAACTATCATCAACACAGGAGCCTGCTGCTGTAGCGGAGGATAAAGCCTCATAAACCTGTGAGTCTGATGTATTTAACCCTCTGAGATCTGATTCACTCGATTCTTTCTTAGGTTTGCTCTTCTTTGTGTCTGTAGAAGTCTGATTTTGGTCTTAGAATTTGTGAAGTGTGACATATATCGGTTTGTTTCCTCTTCATGATGCATTTTTTGACTGATGTGACTACTCTGGAGTGATTTATAGTCCAGAAAATACGGTAGCCAACTCAGCAAAGGTTACTAATGATCACTAGGTTTTTCATTAGTGTATAACTTGTGACTGTACTATACTTGGTAATTAACTATAATTACTATATTATTACCTGGTTATTCCCATATTATTACTTTGCTGTAAGTGTGACATAAGCAATTTTAACTTGCTTATCGACATCGGCCATTCTACCGATGGCTTGTTATATGAAAAATCGTGTACACCCTTGTTGCTGCCGGAATACTGCCACCAAAATATAATGTCAAATACAAAATAAAATGTTAGAATATATAATTTGAGATTTTAAATATTATGTAAGCATGTTTATATGTAAGTAAGTATGTAAATTAGAGCATTAGCTTAACCTTAACTGAAATATAAAAGGATGCTGATATTCCATTACCAGAATCTTCTTTTTGGAAGTATGGCCTTCATTTTTTTGGCTCAAGAAAAGCCACACAAAATTCTCGATTTATATTCCATACATAAAGAGTAGACTGTTTGGTCTTCATATTTCCTTCTGACATTATCAGCTGTCTCCATCATGTGCAGAGCAGGGAAATAAATTGCGCCTTGGCCGCTGGTTGTGTGGCTGCAGACAGTGTGAAGTATTATCATCTAAAACATGAATAAACAAAATCAGTCATGAGCAAATGCAGAGGTAATCTCCTTTAGGCATTCTGCTGGAAATTAACTCAAAGAATCTGCTCGTGATACGTGCTGAAAAGATTAATGACAGATATCTCCTCTGCAGCACCCCCTCCCTTACATCTCCGGAATGAAAGTTTAAGTACAGTTTTTTGTTTTTTTCATCTTCTCTTTTTATTCAAATGTTATGGTAATGACTTGGCTTCAGGTGACTGGGAGTGAGGTGCACTTGAAATATCATTTAGTTTTAGATTTCCATGTGTGGCGGAGGCTGGCATGAGTGAGCTAAATGAACAGAGCAGCACTAATAAAGTTGCACTGAATTTAGTGTGCTTTTGGTGTTTTTGTTATGGCTGCTCTCTATCGGTCCGCCCTAGGGCAGCTGTGGCTACATAGGTAGCTTAATGCCACCTGCTGTAAAGTCAAAATAAATTTTGACTGTATTTTTATTACTTCATTCCTCTAAAGTGGCTCCGACTTGTATCAGGGAAAAAAAAAATGGGAATTGTTGATCAATCCTATAGCAACTGCAGGCCTTAGGTGGGGTACACCCTGTACCATCACCAGTTAACCGCAGGGCTGACACAGAGCCTTATACTGATTGTCAACTACCTGAAGGTAACATTCTACCACTCCACCATCAAAAGTGTCTTGACATACTCACTCCATCAACTTTTGGTATGCTGGGTGCTCTGCTGATGACAAGGCCCTGCAGAAAATCATCAAAACAGCAGGGAAAAAAATGTGGCTGCCCCCCTGCAATCGCTTGAAGAAACCTCCAGGTGATTCAACAGGGCCAGAAACATCATCAAAGACAGCACTAGCCCATGACATGAATCATTTGCCCTCCTGCCCTCAGGAAAAAGATAGAGAAACGGGAAAAGCCGGACAAATAGACCTACAAACTGCTTTTATCCCTGGGCTATTATTATTATAAACACACTCTCACTGACTGGTTACTACATAACCCTGATCAGATGAGACTAGATGTGTTTTTATGACAAATTATTGATTACATTTGAGATTGTTTTTGAAAACTAGATTCAACTATTTTTTTTTAAACCTGTCTGAAGCATGAACACTTGAAAGAAGACTAAAATATTAACTGTTACATTTCCTCAAGGATCACATGCCTTTCAGAACATGTTTGTAGAGGTCAAACCTACAGGGTGAGCAGGTTTTTTAGATTTTTTGTTTTGGAAAATTGCCTAAATCAGTGATTCCCAAAGTGATTTGTGAAGATCCTGCAGGGGGTCTCCGGAAGCCCTCAAAAAGACATTTAGCTTTTGTGATATTCAATCAGATATCACTTCAAGCTATTTGTAGTTACTAGAGAGTGTTGTTTTAAATGTTTTCAATAGAAATGATTGGCCTAAATGAGCCTTTGCTAATTATGACCATGAACAATTTCGATTCATTGTACAGCCCTAGATGAATCCATTTCTTAATCTCTAATGTGCAATAACAATAAAGCTTTGTATCTTCACTTATGACTGAACCACATTACTATTTCAAAATACAAATACATAGTGAAATTTCCGATATAAACAGACTCCATCTCCTCCATCATGCATCCTGTGTGGGGCCTACTCCACTTGACAAACACCAACCAGATGCCACTCATATGTCCTTGGCCCCACTCGCCTGTCACACTCAGGCCTGGTTAAATCACTCATCTGTCTGCAGAATCATGCAAATGTCCCCACGCCTCTGTCACTTACGTATGCGGGTTGTCTCCGTACTTCGTGGCCCACATCACAAACTCCTCTCTCTGCTGAAAATAGGATCATGAAATCTGTCGCTTCATGATCAGCCACCTCACACACTGATTTTGTGCATTGGGCAATACTATCTCAATTTTTTATTTTTTTATTTTTGTTTTTTTTACTATCCACAGGTGCAGTGCTCAATCATTGTCAGCATATCTTAATTTAATTACACAGTGTGAAAAACCAATGGTGTTTCCATTAGGTTGTAAGTATGCAGAGGTCAAAACTGCAAAATATTAGCCTCCATCTCATAATAATAATAATAATACATTCCATTTATATAGCGCTTTTCAAGACACCCAAAGCGCTTTACATATCTTTGTATTATTCATTCACTCTACAGTCACACCTGATGGTGGTAAGCTA
>JAVQKC010034292.1:0-13038 GCA_036025475.1 Philypnodon macrostomus
CTTTGGCAGAGAGCAATGAAACCTGGTACAGTGATTCTCCACAGTGTACCCAACATAAAATATTATTATGACCCCACCCTACAACAAACAGGAAGTCGGCCATTTTGAATTGAATTTGGCAGGTATAATTGACAGCCTCAGACGTATGGGGCAGACGTATGGGGCAGACGTATGGGGCCGTTTGCGATATACACCACAGGCCTAGTTATGTATTATAGTTATCACATATCAGGAGTAGGAGGACATAATGTTTCAGATCAACCAAGTGCTCACCAAGACAGTAGGGCTTCTCTCTGTTTCGATGGCGCTCGCGGTCATATCGGTATCCGGGGTAACAGGTGCAAACGACCCGTCCGAAGTGGTCTGTACACTGCTGCTCACAGGGGGCGCCAGCACACACATCATACTCTAAAAAGACAGGGAAGTTAAAGAGACATTTGATACATCTAAGTTGTGGGAAAAGTTGTGTTCCAAAAACACAAATACATAAGACAGACACTGCACTCATGAAACAGCAGTCCCTACCTTCTGGAATGCACTGGCCCAACACAAACTTGAAACCTCTGCAGCATTTTTTTCTGCAAAATGACAAATTGACACATAGTTACAACACAAACTAGACATAACTTCTAACATTCACAGTCCTAGTGTTTAATGGTTTACCTTAAATTATAGAGAGCGAAATTTGTTTTAGTCCAAAGGTCTGGTCTGTTTTTACAATTGTGGAAATGAGCGCTGCCAGTGGTTTATGTCTGATGACACATTTCCTTTAATTTCTTTTTCTAATTTAGCTGTTACATTTTTCCTTCTGGGGTCGACACCTCAGATTACCATTCTCCAAGTACGTATTTAACTAAAAGATCAGTAAACACTTTCCCATGACATACAGTATATCATGTAAGTTCTGTGTTTGGTCAAAAGTATGATGAAAATTTTAATGTTGCCCTTTATTACTTTTTTCTACATTTCAAGCTTTCAGGAATAGCTTTTGCAAAGAATATAACAGTTTCATAATATAAGATCTGATAGAACTATGATCACCACATTAGTTTTGATAATCCAGTTTTATTGATCAGTTTTTACTCAATTTAAACACTCTGCTCTAAGTGTTAACAGATGCTGCTCCAAAGGAGAGCTTCAAACAAAACAGAATTCAAGGCCATGCAGATGCTTCACTTTGAAAGTGACAGTGTGAAAATAACACTTCAAATATTTGTCGGAGGCAATTGAAACGTCAGAATGTGCACTTTTTCATATAGAGACTTTTAGGTCATACAGGTCAACAAATCAATTTACACCCATACAATTGTATTATTTAACTGTATGTGCACCTAAATCTATATGTAATTAAATAATATGGAATCAGTGTAAAACATGGTGATATGATATCTTGAACAAAATACAGGAAGGATGAGGAGAGCTTAAGATGTGACTGACAAGGATGGACAGAACAAGGAATACATACATCTTACATCTGAGGGACAGCTCATGTTTTGAGATGTTTGGGAGATAAAGAAGAAGAGATGCTGAGGTTAAAGGGGCCAGGCAGGAGGCGAAGAGGAAGACTTAGGTGAAGAATATATATGTAATATAAAGTATGGAGGCGGCTGGTTTGTTGAAAGGAAAAGAAAATCTGGAACAAACCTTGTCCAGATGACCTCTCCTTTAACCTTTTTATTAAGTAATCCATAGTTACAATCTATCGTAAATCCGAGGAGTTTTGGCAGAAGATACTTTCAGACGTGTTCATGAAAGAATGGCTTCCTGTGTTATATTTCATGTCCAAGTAACGGCCATGTGAGGACACAGGACACTTATAGCAAACACCCAGTTTAGCAAAATAACCAAAGAGGGAAGAACAATTGTGCAAAAACAAACCTCTAATATATCCGGAGCTCAAAATGTCACAAAGAAACCATCAACATTAAACAGTTAATCCACAGAGCTCCACTTCAATGGCTTCTGTTTTACTTAAGCTTAATCTTGAAATGGTTATGTGTAGGGCTGCACAATATGTAATAGAAACACAGCTAATGTAAATCAGAAAAATAAATATGCAATAACTATGTTGAATATTGTGATAATGACAAGCAATATCTGGATATCTTTTGGATTCAGTTTCATCTTTCCTAAACCAGAACTAGGATTGAACTAGCACTAAACAAGGATTTATTAGATTGGACTTTTAAACATATTCTTAACAGCGATATATCTGTTATAGGCCCTGAAATGGTCACTAATGAGAACTGCGTTTTCTGATGCTGCAATAACAATAGATTTGCAATATATTGTGTGATGTGACTTGTTTGATAAATTAACTACGGCTTGTGTTAATGAAATCCTTTTGCGCTTTGACACTCATCACAGTGAACTTGTTAAGACAGAACAGGGGAGTGTGCCAACCCAAGACAGTCTCAAGTCAGTGTGCCAACCCAAGACAGTCTCAAGTCAGTGCTCAACGGTGAAGTAACTTTAAACCAGATGCACGAAATATGAAGCTAGAAGATGAATATGTTGTTGAAAGGGAGAGTCTCACGGATCAAAGTCAAGACATTATGACTTAAGTTGGATATTAAACATAAAGCCGGACAAGAAATGTTCTCAAAAGCAGTTTATTGTACACTAAGGAGAGAGGATTAGTCCAATAAGGTCCTATTTTTCTAAAATTTTTGGTCAAATGTTATGTTTTGGCAATAGTTAATCCCATAATTACGTCTTGCAAATACAAACACAGCTCCCCAGAATGTTAAGTGGCTCAAGTCTCTAAAGCAGGTTAGACACATTACATATACATTACTGCGAGTGCAGTCTGCAGTGCATAGAAATTAAACTACTCGTTTTAACCTGTGCTATAGGATCGCCCCCAAAATAAAGATAAAGGTATTGCAGTGGTAATTCTGGTTTCTGTCGTTGAACAAATTTAAAACACATGTGAAAGTGTTAATATTCATGATGAGAGGTTGAGGTAATGTGTTATGTAATGTATTTTTACACAAGAAATCTGTATATGGCTCCTCCAGATATAGCCACAGATTTCTTAGACGCATTCAGGATCACAGTGTAAGCTTTGTAACTTTGTGACCGTAACCCAAAGACTATTTTCTTTCATTTTTTTTCCTGGGCTTAGTTACACATCTAGAAAACAAAGAACCACAATCCTTTGAGCAGATGATTGTCAAAGTGATTTCATAACTACAGTAAGCCCATGGGGTCAACAACTAGTCATCTGGAACAGAGCATGGTGAATTCCTGAATATAACTTACCACACCATACTGACTAAATATCTTATCTCAAACTCTTATCTAGGTTTCATTAGAGGTTAGGTAATCTGGTGAAACCAGGCACTATTATTTTAGGCAGAAAAACAGAACCAAGCAATAACATGAAAACAAGAAAAACTTGTGAAACAATGGTATTTACATGACTTTATGTAAAATAGTTAGTGATGCACAGATAAACCCAAATCGGTATCGGCCGATATTTACAATTTTGACTGATATCAGTTTCGGCCTGTACAGATGGATGATGTTAATCTGTTGTTCTTAAAGGATCATTTCTAATATTTAAGGTTAGAAACAGACAGAGTAAGAAAAGACAATTGGGAAAGTATAAATTCAGGGTCTCACTATCCATTAGAATAATATTTGTGGATTAATAAATTCAAATAAAGCTGTTATTCAAATGTTAGACACAGCCGACAAAAACATGTTTACAGAATATCGGTATCAGAATCGGTATCGGCCAAATTGATAATTGAAATATCGCAATCGGTATTGGCCAAGAAATTTCATATCGGTGCATCCCTAAAAATAGTACTTTCACAAAACTAACATCAGTGTCTATAATGGCTGGAAGATGGACATTTAGAGGAGCATTCATTTTAAGTGTCCAACAACACGTGCAAGCCTTAAGCACACAAATGAAATCTAATTATGCAACATTTTTTCATGGTACAATCACTATATTCCTTCTTTTGAATGTTGACTAGTGACTTAAGCCTGAAAATATGCTAAACAAAGAACATAAAAACTGGTTTGGGGGATTCATTTTAAGAACACAGTGTGCATGTTCTGATGGCTTGGATACCTTTATGTTTTCCAATGGGCTGCACTTAAAGACGACTGGTGTGGAAAGGTCAGACTGTCTGCTAAAAATACACTCCCAAAAGAAAAACATCACCATTTGGGATTGTTGTTTACCGAAGCTCAACTGAGGCTATGGTTCTTAATGTTCCAATGTTCCCCATAGTCTTTAAAATATGTAACAGTTTCAACAATATGCCATTAGTAGACAATTATATTAAATTAACCAAATACCTTCAACAATATTAGAAGAGTAGAGTTTTCCATGTTGGAGCTTGGCCATTCCAGACAACAGTTATGGGGCTATATCCCTTAAGCCCTGAGCACAGAGCACTAACTAAGGGGCTAACGGGACCTGTCAAATACTGGCACTTCCAACAACAACTCAGATGTTTAAGACATTCCTGCAAAGCTGTTACCTACACAAGAGAACTGGAGGAGGAGAGAAGTGGTGAAAATAGTGAAGTGCATTGTACCTAATGCAGACCTTGATATGACAATTGGGAATATATCTGAGTTAATGGTGCCTTTCTTTTATCTCAAACCAATCTCTGACATCTGGAATCAACAAGGCATTGTCACCCACAGAACTGCCACTCACTGGATATTGTATCTTTTTCAACCCATTCTCTGTAAACCCTAAGTGAAAATCCCACCAGATCAATCAATGGAGTTCTGAAATACCCAAAATAGCCCACCTAGGCGAACATAGGTACATCACTGAATCAATAGGCTCAATGCAAAATTAATAACTGTTTGAGCTCAAAAGCAGGTAAAATAATAGCTATATTTATACCAAACACAAGTGACCAGAGAGTGTGTGTGGCATGGTGTCGCTAGATTGATATCAAAGCACATTTTATGATTTAATAATAAATAATAATAATAATAGTAACAATAATAGTAATAATAATAAAAGTTTTAATATTAATAGAAATTATATGTTATATGTTGGTGACTGGGTGAAAATAATATTAAGATTATGTGACGGCATGTCATCATTATAATATGCTGTAATGTGTGAGGCTGATTTGTGTTGGATGTTTAGGGAATGTTTTGATTTCCAGTTTTGTAAAATAGTTTTCTTGGCGATAATGAGAGATGTCAGCAAACTGTTGTTGTATTTTGGTGGTATGATGGTGGTTGTGGTGGTAATAATGCCAAGTAAGCAGAGGGATGGGGAAGCGGGGATTCGGGAACTTTTGACCTCCCAATTTTAATCCAAAATGTCCGACATCCTGTTTGTTGTAAGGTGGGGCCAAAAAAATATTTTATGTTGGGTACACTGTGGAGAATCACTGTACCAAGTTTCATTGCTCTCTGCCAAAGTCAGTGTGTCCAGAGTCCCATAGGGGTCATAAATTTGCTATGTACATGAAATATACAATTGCCCGGATCAATGTGCCAAAATTTAAGCAATTTCGTTTATGTTCAGCAGAATTATTGGCTCAATAAAAGTGCATCAAAACATTACTTCATTAATTACTTAATTGTTATTAATCGAAGATGTACCAAACTCAATCCAGTTCTGCATCTTCATGATATATACTGGTGTGCAAATGTTGAAACTGATCCGGAAATTCGTTTTTGAGTTATCGCAGATGCGGACCAACGTGATTCCATAATATCGTTGTTTCACCGATATAATTACATGTTTTATGCCATTTCTTCATATGATAAATGTGGACATTTTATAACTGACTCAATCTCATGTTTATAGACAGTTGATTGTAAAACAAGGTCATCATAAGCTTTAATTTTGTGTATATAGCTATTTTTTCCCCAAATACCCTACAGATTCTCACCTCTCGATGTGTTACTATAGTGTTAGTGTTTTTTGGCTATAAAGGGCACTCCTACTGTGCTGGCATCTGCAACATAATCCACCTCAACTCTTGAGCTGCTACTAGCTACTACAGGAGCCCCATATAAATCTTATTTTATCCTTTCGAAAAGTATTCTACATTTGAATACCTGTATTGACAAAGCAGACGGTAAGTGTTAAATTGTGTTTAATATCTGTGATTTTGACACCTCAGGAAATTATATTGAGCAGTTCTAACATTAAACTGTCATAAAGTTCCCATGTGTTTCTAACTCAAGCCAGACCGCTGGATGCAGTCCAAATACCGGATCATCTCAAAACGTAAATGTGGCTAAAGCGGAAAGCTGGTTCATGATCAAATGCGAAATATATATTTAACAATATAGATACTTTTTGGAATTTATTTGTATTCAAACCACAGCATAAGAGTCAATACACTTACAGGCCACTTTTTAGGTAGATCATGTACCAAATAAAGTGGCACTCTGTGTGGTCTTCGGCTGCTCTAGTCTAGCCCACCTGCGTCACGTTTTCTCATCTTGAGTGTTTTGAGATAGTATTCTACCTTTATGTAATGAGCGGTTATTCAAGCTAAAGTATTCTGCTATCTTTTTCTCTCTATCTCTATAAAGATTAAACATGGCTGGATGGATGTGAAAATGCATAGTTTGGTTTCTGAAACACTCAAAAATAAATGTGTCCTAAATCGCCTTCATTCTTCATACTGATGATTGGTTTAACTTCAGCAGGTTTGCCTTGAACATGATAAATACTCTGGCTTGATGCTAACTGATTGTCTGATAAGAGCTCCTGAGCGGGTCCATAGGTCGAACTACACATCTTACACCACTTCCTCTTGTTGATTTTCGAACAAATTGAAAGAACCACTGCTTTGAAAGGAAACCACTCAATCAGTCAGACTTGTTTCTGGTCCCTGCAACAGAAATCAATATGGTTCATTTACTGAGATTAGGGAGGCCCTATTAACACTTAAGGTAAATAAAGAGTGCATTATAGTTGAGTAGGACCAGTTCTCTACTCACGGCTGTTGTAAAATTGACAGTTTTGACTTGGAAATGTTTTAAATTGATTATTGTTTCCCATTAAATAGTGGATTGGATTCCATTTAATCCGTAGGTCACCATGATTTTGAGTATATACTAGTGTGTGTATTATTTTCAAATATGAATAGGACTGACTGATGGAGCTAAGTAAGAGGTAATATAACCAAAGTCCTGTTCGAATACACACACACTACAAACACTTTGTGGAAGTATGCAGTTCAGACAGCTGACAGTTTGATCATTTTTACACCAAAGATAAGACCCGTCTATAGGCATTTCATTTTCTTTTCAATTTAGCCATTACATTTTATGCAGTTGGTATTTGTGAAAAATGTCACAACAAAATGCATTGTGATTATTATCCTCCACTGAGGATTTACAATTTAAACTCACTCGACCATTGCTGTGTCTTCACTGATGCATCTGAATATTTTGAATGCATGGTTGTAATCCTGGTATTTCAATACATTTCTTACTAAATTATCTTTTAAGTTAGCTTTCATGTGGCAGAACAAAAACACTTTGCTATGAAGAAAATGCACATTGCACACTGGCACAATGACAGTCTGTGAATGTCGAATGTCTCACGAATGTCTGTGAGCTGATTATATGATTCATATATTTTTAAACTGCTACTTTTGGATTAAACACTGAAAGTACAAAACTGCAGCGTGTGTTCTACATATCATCTCATCTCTTCACCCTCTAACAACCACAGCATGGCGGTATACATTCTGAGCAAAGAGAAACAGATCAGGGAGGCATCTTGTCAAAATAAACCAGTGCCAACTAACTTCAATTACTACAATCTCTAGATACATAGGTTTAGATAAGACAAGTATGACCACAATGTGCAAGCTTTGGATGTGAAACGGGACCACACACTAGGACCACTCAACACGACTACACTACTGTTTCAGAAAGAGCTCAATAAAAACTCTTCAGGCTCAATCTGGCTCAAAAAGACTGTATAAATAAAAACTGTAAAAAAATTTCTATTCATTTTTATGAGGCACAAACTAAAAATGTTAAAAAGCAAAGGGCTGTTGTTGGTTTGTTTGTTTAAAAATTATAATCGAGATCTGACAGTCAGTTACATTTTCACTTGTGCCACACATGAGCAGAGGTGGGTAGAGTAGCCAATAATGTTACTCAAGTAAGAGTACCGTTACCTCAAAATAATGTTACTCAAGTAAAAGTCAAAAGTACTCATTCACATAATTACTGGAGTAAGAAAAGTACTGGGTGGAAAAACTGTTTGAGCGTAATGTCAGATTATTTGTTTAATTTTGCAAAAAATAAAAAGATAATAAATATATTTTGATATTTTCAAAAGATAAACTAAAAACATAAATAATATTTTCAAAGATTAAGGCACAAGGAACAGAATTTTCACATTTTTCACATAAAGCTGTTCTTACATGACACACAGAGGTGGTAAAAGTACTTTTACTCTTTCTAGAGTTACAAGATTTTACTTAAGTAAGAGTACAGGTACTTCAAAATATTATTACTCAAGTAAAAGTAAAAAGTAGTGTGCAGTAAAGCTACTCTATGGAGTACAATGTATTTAAAAAGTTACTCAAGTAAATGTACCTGAATAAATGTACCTGAGTAAGTGTAACTGAGTAAATGTAACTGAGTAAATGTAACTGAGTAAATGTGACCGAGTAAATGTAACTGAGTAAATGTAACTGAGTAAATGTGACTGAGTAAATGTAACTGAGTAAATGTAACTGAGTAAATGTACCTGAGTAAATTCATCATCAATTTTATATAGCGCTTTTCACAACTACTCAAAGACGCTTTACATATTTTGTATTATTCATTCACTCCACAGTCACACCTGATGATGGTAAGCTACTTATGTAGCCACAGCTGCCCTGGGGCACACTGACGGAAACGTGGCTGCCAGTTTGCGCCTACGGCCCCTCCGACCACCACCAATCACACAACCACATTCATTCACTTTACTATTACTTTCCATTGTTTGCACTGTCTGCAGGAGATAAAATGATAAAAGGTGTAAATCTCGAGGTGAACTACGCTAGCATATTGCTGCCAACTGACAGTAAACATTCACATTTTTTTATTATTACATTATTACAATTTCAAGTGTATATAGTGAAAAAATATTACATTTTTGTATCTTGTAAAAACAGGATAAAAAATGATAGTTTTCTTGTTAATACTTAATATAGCTAAAATGTAATTAGTTGGCAGCATTAGCCTGGCATGGATAATTCAGTCACCTTTAACCTGCCCATAACGTCTGCAGTACCGTGTCTTACCTTTGCGTGGCGCCGCTCAGATGTGTGTCTCTACGTCCGTGTATCCAGGCAGCATATCTCCATTGGAGCAGCTCTTGGACTCGGAGGGCGCGGGCGGGAGCATGTGGGCAGTAGTTGAAGTCTCCTCTGCGTTTCTCTGCAGTCGGCTGTGAATCAGGGGTACGAAAAACAGCACAACACCTCCCACCATCGGAGGGACCCCCGCCAGGGAGAAGGCCACCACATAGTTTCCAAAATAATCACGCAACAGCCCTGAAAGAGAGGACTCAAATTTTAGAGCTGCACATTCTGATAGTTTTACATTGTATCTGAGCATAAATAATCATCAATAGTACAACAGATGTCAGCTGAGTAATGATCTGAGTTTGAGTGGGCTGTATTATAAGAGTTGGGTAAAAATAATGATTACAAATGACCTATTTTACATCATAGAACAGGGTCAGATAGTTCATTTTGAGCATTTTTAAAAACAATTTCTTATTTATTTTATTATTTTCTGGACCACAGCTTTAAGGACCAAATGCTCATAGTAAAAACAATAAATATCTAACAAGGAAAGAACTCAACCCCGATCACCCAACATGCCTCTTTCAACCCTTCGACAGTCGTGTGTGGGACACAATGGTGAAGCAGCATTATGTAACCACTTAGAACAGAACGTTCACAATTTACATGTTCTCCTTGTGATGTCATACAAACACAATGAACATACGTTTAGATTAACACACTTCAAGGTAATGCACCGCAGTTGAAAAGACACAAAGCAGCTCGATGGTATTCACGTACATCAAGTCATTGTTGACTTCCAGGAGAGTACAGAGTTCAGAACCGGATTATGTTTTATATATATTGTAAAATCAAATGCAAATGTTTATTTCTTTCTTTCATTCATTTTATTTTCTTTTATATGTAAATTCATTCAATGTACTTTCACTGCAATACATAGTGATGATATCTACATCTTAATTATATTGTTAGATCATTCTTGTACATATTAGTGCGTAACAGAACATGAAAATAATAATCATTATCGGATAAACAGATACCCACCCACCCTCCCACTCACCACCACCCACCACAGATACCCACCCTCCACTCCCACCCACCACCCTTCATACAATCAGCCACTAATATTTAATTTCACATGCATACCCACACATACTCATACACACTCCTACACCCATACTTTGGGGTCAGCACCTTTTCAAGCTGTACAGGTCAGCTCATAAAGAGGCAAAGTCTTTCATGATGATTCTAGCTGCGTCCAATAAATGCAAACGTTTTAAGTATCATATCTGCAACAACTAGCCATACTTAGTTTATTTTTCCATTACTTCTTATAGTGCATTATAAAGCATACAATACTGTGCAAATATTAAAAAATAATGCAGTATAGTCCATTGTCTTGGCTTTTAGTTAGTGACTATGTTTAACCTGGTTTAGCTCCACAAACCTAATCTCAACATCACGTCAGGGATTAGCATGAAGAGACAGAAAGATGTGAGCAGCCTACAACTACTGATGAAATATTGTCCTAAGACCCTAATATGCAAGTGTGGTCACATGACTGGATTTAGATGTTTCTTCTGGGTGCTCACCTTTTTGTAAACAGATAAAAATAAACACTAATAACCATGATCAGCATGTCTTCAAATGTGCTGTATGTTTGAACTATTATGCGTAAATATCTGTTTTTATTCACTTGTTGATACGCTAGCCTCAATTATCTACCATTTTTGAGTATGCGAGAAAGCAGGCTTACTTTACTTTGCAGGAAAAGCAAGATATGCGTAAAAGTGTCGGAGAAAACGGTTTGGCAAGACACAGTACAAAGAGCCAGGCGTCATAAATCAATGGTTGGTACAGAGTGCACTTACAGGTGTTAGCTTCAGAGGAGAACAGAGGCGAGATGTAAGGTGATTATAACAATGTGAGTGGTATGTGTGTTTGTTTTCAACAAGCACTGTATAGAACTGATCTAAACCAGGTCTAAATGAAGTCTAAAACTAACCAGGACTCAACCAGGTCCAAACTATAATGGATCGTGTGTGTGTGTTTTCAACCACTAGCAATATATAGAACTGAACCAGATCTAAACCAGGACTAAAACGTTACTTATTGAAGTCCTTAACAGGTTGTAACCAGGACTCAACCAGGTCTAAACTAGAGTTCCAAAAAACCCACAAATGTTGAATCTGATCATTTTTTATTAACGACAAGGTCCATTACCCCCTATATCTGTCCAACCACTCACACAATCTTCAAATGAACGATAGATGCCCCCCATCTCCCATTAAAACGTATACGACTATAGAATTTTGTGATGTCACCTGCGACCCAGCAATACCTCTCCAGTCTAGTATACAATGATTAAACAAGCAGCTGTTCATACAGTACCTCTTTCGCACTCAGCTCAAAATCAGTGGCTTTCAAGCTCGGTGGTACTCATCTAAGAACATCAGGCACAGGCCTTCTGCTTGTGCCCAAAGTCAGGACTAAACACAGTGAAGCAGCGTTTCAGTTTTATAGAGCTAAAATCTGGAATAGTCTCCCTGAAGGTGTTAGGCTGGTCTCTACTCTCACTGAAGTCCTGAATTGCCCTGTGTGTTGTGCTATACAAATGAACATGCCTTGCCAGGTTTAGTTCTGGTTTAGACCATAGTAGTTACTCACCAGCTATAGGAGGGCCTGCCGTCATGGGAAGAGCCATTAGTCCCAGGATGTAGCCTATAGCCTGTGAAGCCTGCATCGGCCCGACCAACTCGAAAGCTATAGGCGCCATCATCGTGAGAAAACATCCGTCGCACAACCCCAACAAAACGCAGACAACGATAAGGGCCTCGAACACAAAGCACTGTGGGATCAGTATAGACATCAGGCCCAGGGCTATGAAGGAGACCACCTGCAAAACACAGGAAAGAAGGTAAAATATGTATCATTAAGTGTTTTAAATGCTTTATGCAATAATGTAGCAATACTTGTTTTTACAGGTTCTTGCCATAGAGACATAAGCCTTGGTTTCTAGTTAGTATGTCCAGATGGTTTAGCTCCACAAACCTGTTCTCAACATCACTAAGTCTGTCTGGAATTAGCCTGAAGAAACAGAAAGATGTGAACAGTCTACAACCACTGATTTGTAAATCAACCAGCTCCTTAATAGCTGTTGTTTTATTGCTAACACTGTTCATTTGTGCTTTAAGCCTATTACTTGAGTACTTGGAAGGAGATATATCACCACAGTCAAATTTCAACTGTTGCCTAAAGTGTGATACAGGTGCTTTTCTAGTTTTAGTCCTGTTATGTGGCTTGACTTTTATGCGTGGTGTAGGTATTTCCTGGTTTGGGCACTGTTCGGGTTAAATCCAGGTTTAGACTTCATTTAGTTTACTCCTGGTTTACTCCTGGCCCAGATTGGGGTTAGACCTGGTTTAGACAGTAAGGATTGATCTAACTCCAAATATTTTCTGAACACCGTACAGACGAGCGCATTCACGGTGGTATGTCAAATTCACTTAATACTCTTAAATAGGTGTTTCAACCACAACGTCAAGGTAATTTTGCTGCCAACAAAAAGCATCTTCTCATTCAAGGACATACACATTACATCTGAACCATTTACCTGTGTCTGAATGTTATCAAAAGGAAAGTACACAATGACTAAACTAGGCCTGTGCTGTCGTCCCCGACAGCAAGGTGTATATCGGCGAAAACGGCCCCGTACGTCTGCCCCGTACGTCTGCCCCGTACGTCTGCCCCGTACGTCTGCCCATACGTG